>CM071569.1:112356866-112519366 GCA_036426205.1 Ascaphus truei
AGGGGAACGGCTTGGGAGGTGCACACTGTAACAGTGTGCACCTCCCAAGCCATTCCTCAATGCCGCTCTGCTCCTGCTCAGCTCTCTTGCTATTATGATCTCCTGCTGCCGCCGCCGCCACCGCACGCCATCTTCTTATCTTCATTCACCTGCAGACTTGGGACCTGTGCTCCTGCCGCACTCCTGCCCGCTGTCCATCTTCCACAATCTGCAGGCGTGGGACCTCTCCTGCCGCCTCTGTCCGCTTCAGTCTCCGCTGACATGGGGCCTCTCCTGAAACATAGTAAGTGAAAAAGTAATTTTCCTGCATTGTAAGGGCCAAATCTATGGTGCGTCTTACAATCAATGGCGTCTTACAATCGAGGAAGTACAGTACTTATAGTCCTCTTCCACATACTGTATACTGTAATAGAGTATTTGCTTTCTGTTTATGATGAGAACTTAGACAATATATGCTTCACATCGTAATTTTGCACATACTTGGCAATATTCAATTTTTTTCCATTAGATTTAAAAAAAAATCTTTATCTATTAGAGCAAATGAATAACAGTTGACATAATTGATTTTTAACTATGCAGTTGGCAGCAACTATATTCTGATTGTCATGTAGATATTCACCTCAATAGGCAATGGAGGGATACAATGTTAAAAATGCATTATACTAGGTCATACAAATTGTTTGTCAGTTGTGTAAATGTAATTAAAGTGTACAATGCTCAGGATTCTTCTCCGAGTGTATTGTCCAGTTCAAGGGTAATGGAACACTTGAAAAAAAAATAATACTATCATTTCATCTTGAAGAATCCTTATGTTGACCCGCTAAAAGGATTCACAATGAATCTGCATTTATTAAGGACCAGTACTTCTTCTAGACCTTTGAACTATTAAAGCAATACTAAATGTGTTAACCTTGAAGCGATATACTGTGATAAACAATTTCTGTTCTCTAAAAATGAAATTTTTTTAATAAAAAATAAATAAAGGTAAAGACTGTTTTTGGAGAGTGACAGACATTTCCTAAAGAACACGAATTAGACGTTTTTGCTGTTTTGCAGTTGCTATTCCTTCCTCCATCAAAAACGACTAAAATCAATGCATACTGTATTTTGTGAACAGTAAGTTAAGTGACAAACAAAAATGTATGCTTTCATCACTTTTCTTAATTTATCTATCCTGTGAATCAAACACATATAAATGACACATTTTCCACTTCAGAAATTGTACAGCAGTAGCTGCTATTTAGTATTCATAGTATTCTTGGTTGCACTTGAGAAGCTCCTAAAAGCAGGAGAACAGAGTTACTATGTCAAAGCACGATGTTCACAACATGTTTAATCATTATGCGGTTTCCTCATTTGTAAGAACAAAAATTCAAGAGCTTCAACCAGATGTCACTGCACACGTGTACACTGTAGTTATTCCTTCTAATTTCTTATGTTAGGCTTCCAAAATTGCCCTCTTCCTACACCTTTTTATGTTTTATTCTTTTGTAACTCCCTTTGTAGCAGGGTAGCCTGAGATGTATCTATTTGTTGTGAATTTGAGCACCTTATGATACTGTAAGAGATGTGTGCAGAGGTATGCAAATGGAGACAGTTTTAGGGTGAAATTAATATACGGCTTTATTGCCTGTTCCTTTAACAAAGTAAACACAGAACATAAAGAAAAACCTGCTCCACTTTGGAGAATAACTAGACAGTACTGTATATGCCCTATCTAACTGGGTGGGTAGCTAGGCTGATTAACACCCCAAATATATATATCTACATATATACATATATACACACACACACACACACACACACACACACACACACACACACACACACACACACACACACACACACACACACACACACACACACTATAACAAGAAAGTCTCTTACCTGTGTCAGTTGTTGTTGCTGTAGGGGAAGGCCTCTCTGTTCTCCTGGGTCAGCATCCTTGTGTGCTATGGCACTCTCTGTGTCCAGGTATAGAGGCCTTGTCCTCTTGTCTTGGTGTCAGCATACAGTCCTTCTGTGTGCAACAAGGCATCATCTTTTCCTCATGTCAGCCCAGTTGAGGGCTAAGGAAATCTTTTGTCTGCCCTCCTTCTCCTTGTGTCAGCCAAATGTGAGCTAAGGAATCTCCTGTGTCTCACATGAGGCTTTTTACAGAGCTCTCATTAGTCCAGGTGGAGACTAGTTAATTGAGTGGCTGCAACCAACTATCTCTTTGGATTCTCAGAGCTCGTGGCTGCTTTATTTAAACAGGGATAAGTCCCTGTTACAGATTCTAATTGGCTATGAATTAAAAGTATCATAAAAATCTGATTTATTGGAGTACACATTGAATCCTAATTGATACTTTCTGTAACAATTGAATAAATCTTGTTTTCTTTCCCCCCCAATACCACCTGATTTAATATTTTTTTATGGTATAGGTACAGCCAGAACATTATTGTCACGGAGCACCATATACGTCATGTTTTTTTTTCTTTTATTCTTTTCTCGTATAATGTTACGCATTGACATGTAATTATTATGTACAGTATTTTGTTACACATTTGGTTGTCCATTTAGGGAGCTAACAAAAGTGGGGGGAAAAGTTTACAAAGTGTGTATAAAAGGCCTTAAATACAAGTTTATATGGTATTTATATTATAATTGTGAAATTATGCAAAATTCGCCATGTACTGTAATGATCTTCAATATAGTGAGAAGCTGTTAACATAGAATTCAACAGTAGCCAAGAACCACTTGCCCCACCTAGTCTGCCCATGTTCCTATGTGCTGTAAAAAGGTAGACTCTATTTCATTCTTGGCTTTCTTTCGTATTTATGATAACCTAATGTCTATCCCCAGCATGTTTTAATTTCCTTACTGTAATAGTCACTACTCCGTCTGTATAAATGCTATTTCACCACCCTTTCTGTTAAGAAGTACTACCCCACATTGGGCCCCGAAGAGAGGGAGGGAGGATGGGATGAGGGAGAAAGGAAGAAAGAGTTGAACAATAATTTGAATATGCAAAGTATAATTAAGTGACTGAAAACAAGCATATTTCCCAGGTATCTCAGGTGTGCTAATTTTTGTGCACAGGTATCTCTCCATGTGTTGTCTAAAAGTGTTTTATGAGGACACACACTCACTCTCTCTCCTGGGCCTAGGTGAGGTCTCACAAACAATCTATAAAGTGTTACTATATCATGAACTATGTGCTAAGTGCCTCACTACAATATGTGACGTTATAGTCTCGAATGCAGTGGCAAATGTTCACCTTTTCAGACTTTCATTCATGTGAAAGCATCTGTCGCTGTTTTCACGCTGTCAACAGAATAAATTACTTTCCAGAGTAAGTCATACCCTGTACCTAAGTGTAATATAGAAGCTTTTCCACATAATAACCATGCTATATGGTTAGGTAAACAGAGACATTAAACAACAATTTACAATATTTTCTACTATTATCTTCATGCAAATACAACATTTTTGGTGTTTAAATATTAAGATTTTTGCATGAAGAACTTGGGTTTCCTATAGTACAGTGCATACCCTCCGCCACCAATCATGTTGCTCTCGCATTCAGCATGAATCATTCATGAGAATTCCTCCCACCCCTCCCTCTAAGTGTCCTTGTCTGAGCTGGGCATGGCATATGCAACAAAAGTTGCCTGCTATACACTCATTGCAGACATCGTTAAAAGCCAGAATAATTATCACACTGATCAACCGGCCTTTTGTTAACCAATGGTCAAATCTTATGAAGATGCTCACATTCCATTAGTGGTCGATACTCGTCAACTGTTACCAAAACTTGTATCTGGAAGAGTGAAAAAAGATATGTGAAATATTCAATTTTGTTAGTGTGAACTACAAGGCAATGATTGTTTTAAAATCACATCTCGGTTGCCATCTGTTTCTTTCAATAACCACCGGTAACACACTATTTATATAATTTATGTAATTATTACACATTTCCATGGTTAGAGACTCATTCCAGTCTTTCAGGATCTCCTTCTCTAGTTTGTCTTTGTATGCCGGCGTCACATATTTTTCACAGGTTTCAGTGCATGCCACACCAATTCTATGGGGTTCAAATTGGGTGATCTGTAAATATAGAGACATACAGATGCAGCGTTATAGTCAGTCACACGAAATCCACTGCGGTCACGTTTTCTTATTCATCTGTGCTCGCGGAATCCCAGCAGCCAGAATTAATGGCCCATCGGCATTAACACAGCGGAGGTTGCTGCATCTGAATTGGACTGGCGCTGTGTTAATCCTTTAATTTTAATAACACTGTATTGAAGCAGGGGTTCTCCGGAGCTGAACCACATTTATTTCAGCCTAGGAGATCATACTGTTGATATATGATTTTGCAAGCTCTCCACATTTCTCACTATCCCTTTCATCTATTTATTGCCCAGTTGGTGAATAAACAGACCCCTTGCCATGAATTTTCTACGTCTTTTGTCTTAGATTATCTTGTTTTTTTTTGTTTGTTTTTTTACATCTCTTTTAAACTTGTGGAATATTTTATAAATCTGTATTGCTGACCTGAGCAAGAGCGTTGAACTCTCAAAAGCTTGTCTTATAATATCATCAAAAGGTACCACCTAATGCTGATGTACTCATTTACTCAGTGAGAGTGAAACGCATAGGGTTTTGATGAGGAATTCACGTCTCATCACCCATATCAATTAAACCCCTTCCTTGTCTTGCCCGGTCTTGCACTATGACAATATCACTCTGTAGCAGCACTGCAGACGCCGGCCAAACAAGCAAGGAGAAGGAGTCTCATGGGAGAACCAGGTGCCTTTTGACTTTTATAATATACAAGCGGTTTTTATATTGGAAATGTGTGAGTGTATTTTCTCCCCTTTATACATTATGTCAATCATAAAACTGTATTGTACCATTGTCACAGGAGACCAGGCATTTACACCTTTTTACCAGGATCATTCATTGAGCAAACCAGGTAATGAAATAAATTGAAAATTTAAGTTTATTCACTTAAAAAGGCATAAACATAGTGGAACACAAACTAAAGGCAAAAAGACACACTTACTTGGAAACTGGGGGTAAAAAATAGACTCTCCTAGGTGCAAGGAAGACTAAATAAGGATTTTCCCCTGACCGGGACTTAGCCTGATGTGTCCTGGAACTGAAATCGGCCTGCAATTCCAGATGCTACCGCTCCCCTCTCTCCAGAGGACTTGAATTTACTTGCTGAACTTGGTACTTACAATCTACAAATCTCATTGCCTCGGGGGTTTATAATACTTCTGAGTTTCATTCACAAAACCCTGCAGCCAATCCGGGCGTGTGAGTTTCCTATCCAGCCAATCAAAGCGATTCTAGTCTTGTGAAGCTGGGAAAGTGGGGGTGCTGAATCTGCCATTGGCATGTGCAAGGTTGCCACCTCAGCCACTTGCTATTCAGAAATCACACACTGGGTTGGGCTCCTCCAAGTCTGGTTGGGCAAATGGAAATTCAGAGAACTTCCATTCATCCCAGGACACAGGTACTTGCTCTTCCCTCCTGCCCAAATGGTCTTGACACCTCAGACATCCTCTGTGGCTTTCATCTCTGATGTCCTGTTCAAACTTTCTGGCACCAAGTTGGTAGCCCCAGTGACCTGTCAGAACATTGGGTCTGAAAGTCCCAGCTCATTCACTGGGCACAAAGCATATATGAACTTAACACACGTTGTTAATGAAATATACACTTTAAAAACCTAAGTCTTTCTTGTATGGGAAATAGAATAAAAAGCTGCACTTTATCTTTCCCTAGCCATATTCCCCATACACTATTGCATAGACTTAGTATGGATTCTAAGAATCCCCTCACAACCTTATATGTATGGTTGGAGCACCTCATAACCCCTATACCAGTTCTGGGTGACCTGGGCATTTACTGGGTATCCCCATTAACCTAGAGACCCCTTGACTGTTTCAGGGACACCTCACATCCCTATGCCCCTTTTACCTTATTGGCCTGTGCTGAAGCAGGGAACCCCTAGTGGTGGGTCCAAAAGCGTTTTCAAGGGGAGGTATTGCCAGGACAATGTGCCTACATGTTTCCAGGAATCACTCATGATTTTCGGGTACATTTTTGGGTAGCCAGCAACTCTGGACCCCAGATACATACTGTAGGCACATTCTGACAACACGTTCTCCACAAACCCCCCCTTGAAACTCATACCACAGCAATCTCTGCTCTCCTGGAAAGGTAAAAACACATAAAATACTTTGTCGCACACAATTTTTTTTATGCATTACACAGTACTGGGCTCAAGAGCTGACTCTTCTTGAACCTTTATTATGGATCGGGGTAACCAAACTGGCTTAAACCTTTGAGAGCCTGGTTACCCCCCTACCGTCACAACCATCTTTGGTTTTTCTTTCATTTACATGTTCGTAGATTCCATTACGTCAAACCTGAGAACCGCCACTAGTTAAAGATTTTTTTAAAAATCTATATGCTCGCATTTATTCCATTACATGAGTGAGATACCTTATATTTGTTTACACTTTGTGTATATTAATTTTTACACATATTGCAACACTATATTTGTTGTGCTTTATTTTTCATACCATGGGTGCCTTGTGCTTTGTCATCTGCCACCATTGCCTCCTTTTGATGTTGATATCATTGTTTCTCAGAACGGTATTCCTTCCAGTGTTGTATTTAACTTTTTTATTTTAGTACTTTATGCACAGACTGTTTTAGTCTTATTTGGTATATATTTCTCACATTGTATTTTCTTGCTCGCTACTGTATATACTCAATTATCTCAATTGAGTAATTTGCGCTTGATTTTCTTTGTTTGTCATTGTAACATGTTACACTAGAATTCTACTGACAAAACTAATGTATGCACAAAGATGTTAAAAGTATGGTGAAAGTGATCGGCCATGCGCATTCGGGCTGTATGTAAAAGTTAGGCATCACTATACAACTGTACAGATAATACACTTTGTAGTCTCTGGCACCATTAACAAAAGCACACATGCGCAATAGAGTTTACTTACAGCACCACCAGGTGAAAATAATAAAGTATATTATAGGCTAAACTGCTACAAATTCTTGGGATTATTGAAATCCCTGGTCTCTGGTCTCCAGTAATGCCCGTTATTGTTGGCACCTTGCCAAATTTTCCTTTCCAGCCAATACATAAAGTGCGTTAGAACAGCTCTCAGACAACGGATGTGGTTGGATAGGAGACACCAGTGTAAGGATCAGGGAGTCATGCAGCCCTCGGTCCGCTCCCCACTCACCTTTGTCCGTCACCGGGGCTCCTGCTTTCCCTGCTCCGTACGTCAGCCTGCACCCCGCTCGAAGCCTAATGTCTCTGTCTCCGGCCCTGCCTCCGGGTTCTGCCCATGCGGCGGTGCCATCAGTGCGCAGTACGCACGCCCGGCACGGGATCGGCACGTGCAGGAGCAGCGCCAGCATCTCAACACCTGGGCACCTCTCCTGGATACCAGAACGACCAATAGTAGCCATCGTTGCTGACGTATCTCCACACCTTCTCCTGTCTCATTGGTCGCCTTCTCCTTTATATGCTCAGCTGTGCCACTGGCACATTGGCTGAGCATAATCCTATGTTCCGTTGTGTTCATAACTTCTTAGCTCTTGCAGTCCTGTCTTGTTCGTCTGTTCCTGACCTGGCTTTGTATTGGACTCCGCTCTTCTCAACTCCTGACCCCGGCTATCTACGACAATTTGCACCTCTCAAACCCCGACTTCGACATCCGTACAATGACTACTCTCCTCTCTCCAACTCGGACCCCGGCTAATAGTACCTGCAATGATCTGTACCTCTCCAACCCAGGCCCCACCAAGTATATAGACTATCCGTACCTCTCCAACCCAGACCCTGCTACTTTGACCATCCTACACTCCAGACGCGCCCATGCGGCTTTGGGTGGTGTTTATATCCATCCATACCCCAGCCCCGCTGTCACGCCTTGTTTGTGGTGAGAACATCGTGACAACCAGTCATGCACTGACTTCCCCCTCCCTGCTTGCAGAGAGCTCCGCACAGTAAACACTGAGGAGGGAGAGTGTGAGAAGATGGAGAGCTGCAGTGAGTGTGTGTGTATAGATGGGCAACTGCAGTGTGTGCGTTTGTGTGTGGAGTGTGTTGTTGTTTGCAAACTCACAAAAATGGGTTCATAGATAATGAGTAGTTTATTGCCTGTACTACATTGAGTATGATCATACACATTCAAAAGTCAATGAGACTCTCTGCTAGGGGAGGGCCCAAGCAGGCATTATATACACTTGATTTCCTTTGTCTAAAATAGGTTACTAGGAAGAATATAATAACCACTCCTTAATTCTTAAACCAATCATCTTACAGATCATTAAAACCTGGTTAAAACTGGATTAAAACAGCTCTCTATAAGAACCAGGTACTTGTTGATACCGGGAATGTGGGCGTTACTTCAGGCACAGTCGTAAATCTACTGTGAGCAACTCTCATTCACTCCACACACATATTCTTACACGCAAGAGATAGCAAAAATGACCTATAGCTCACAGGAGAGAAAGAGACAGAACATAGTGTAGTCTGTGAACACTTAAAAGTACACTCCTGCTATAAAGAAATGCACTTACAGTACAAGATGTCAGTTGAACAAGGGCAAAAAGCAAATGATCTCAGCTGGATATGATCTTTAAGATGAATCCACGTAGTCAATCTTCGTATGAGCTGGTGGGCTGTATTAGGCTCCCAGATAGATATAATTGTAGGATAAGGAAAAGAAGAAAGAAGGAGAGACAGCGCTCTCAAGTACAAAACAATTTATTAAGCTAAAACAGCAAGGATATATCCGCAATGAGAGAGCCCCACTCCAGCTCTCCCCTGCAGGAAACACTCACACCGCTGCCTGAACAGACGCCCTGCATCCTTCCTCATGGTGACTCAGTCCTCGGATAGTCCGTGTAGTGTGGGTAAACACCCAGCTGTTGAGAGGCGGCCCGCGTCTCTCTCTGCCGGTATCTCCACATCCACTGACTCTTCCGATCACGTGGTGCTTCCCCTCGCAAGATCTCCTCCAGGGATAGCAGGGAAGTCCCAGAAGTGGCCACTCAATCTCAGTCTCTCACGGCTTCACCTTACTTCCACCCTACTAGTTTCGCCGTTGGCTTCGTCAGGGGTACGTACAGAAGCTGCTAGCCCTGTCCCTATATATACCCTTCCCTTAATAAGGCTAAGAGATAAAAATATATAACTGGCAAACATGCATATCTTGCATAAAAGCTGTTGGGAACTAAAAATGTACTAATAAGAGGACAACATAAGCAGATATGAACAAATATAATAAACACATACAACCAAATAGAATTGCATACCTTGAAATATAAAAAATACAATAATAATAAATCAAGAAAATAAGGAAAAAGCAGAATAGTTATTTGAAACAATAATAATGTATGTATCAACCAGAAAATCCTAAAAAATATGTAGACACAACCTATAAAAATGATACCAAATCAATATCCAAATTTAATCCCATCGGTGCCAAAGTTTTTAATTTGAAAATCCAAGTAGTTTCTAGCCGATTAATTGACACAACTCTATCTCCCCCTCAATAATGCAATTTGGATGTTTCAATACCAAAAAACTTAAGGTTAAAGTTAAAGTTAAGCTTAAGCTTTAAACTTGTCTTTATGTTTTTTTTATCTCCGGGCTACAGGTTTACCTGGAAAATCGATATTCAATCTGTGCTGTAGCTTTTGACTGCGACACTGTGTGTTGACTGCACATGGTTGATTTGTGTGCTTTTTATGTATTTGGGGGTGTAGGGATCAAATTATTATGATGACCTGCCTTTTGAAAATATGTCATTTCTTTGAACTATAGTACAGCTAATCCTTCATGCAGCTGTACCCTGTACCCCCTCCCCCACGCACACACACAAGGCTCGCTCAAGGATTTGAACCTCTTATCGACAGATACCTCTCCAAAACCATTCCGTTTCTAAAGTTTGTCATTGTGTTTTTAATCGTCCGTCCCTAGCCGAGCATCACCTCTCTGCACCTGCGTGTAATCCTCTTTGGGATGGGAGCTACAGTACATAGCTGATGATTACTGTGCATGCGTCTGTAACTTCACCACTGCTTGCTTGCGAAGTTCAAAAGTGAGTGACCAAAAAAAAATATATTTTTTTTTCTCCTCATTTTTTATTTTTATAAATATATATTGTTGTTTTATTAATTGCTTTGATTGGTTACTGTTATAATTAATTCCTTGTTGTTTTAATAATTGCCTTGATTGGTTAATGGTTTAATTCATTCCTTATTGAGCTGGTTAGTGCTTTTATTAATTATATTTGTTGGCTACTGTTTTTATTTAGTGAATTGGGTGCCCATTGAGTGCTATAGTGGCTTATAAGGCCCACATTATTATATGGGTATGATGTACCACTATACTACTCAATGGGTACAGGGTGGAAATAGTGGGCCTGAGGTGGGTGGTTAGGCCTCCCTGGTGGGTAGCGGGGCAGGGTGGGTTAACCTCTTAATTACTATGGCGGTTATGAACCGCTAAGGTGATTAAGGGATTAGGGGACATTAGATTGTATTTATTACTTTATGTATGCTTTCTGGCAATGGAGGACAGGGACCTGCAGTATTCCGACGAGGACTCCCTTCATATTGGCTGTGGTAAGTAGAACTGTATTTATTTACTTTATTTATGCTGGCTAATGTTATGTTTAATAATGGGCAAATAATGTATTATCCATATCTGGATAGTAGTTATTTTGCCCATTACTGTACTGTATGTGTTTGGTGGTGGTGGTGGACGGGGGAGGTATTGATTTAAATGTAGACCATGTTTTATTTTTTTACATACAGGAATGGTACCGCAGGGAAGCGGGGACCCATGAAGACTACCTGAGGACCCCCGGACACCCACAGGTACCACCCGAGGACTCCCGGATACCACCTGTTGTCCCACGGGGGACTCCTGCAGGAAAGAACCGGGGGCCCCACGGACCCGCAGGGACCACCCAAGGGCCCTAGACACCCGTGGGAACCACCCTTGGGCCCCCAGACACCTGAGGGGATGACACCTGTGGGGATGGCTCGGGGGAACCACCTGACACCCGTGGGGACCACCCGTGGAGGCCTACACGCCTAGAGGGGTCCACCCGGGGGCCCACAGACACCCATGGGTACCCCCCGGGTGCACTGTGGGGCCTGCGGACACCCGTCGGGACCACCGGGGACCCCTGCTGGCCTGTGGAATTAATCATGTGTGTAAAATAATAAATCATGGTTTTATGGGGGGTATGGGGGTGGGTGGGGTATTGGTGCTTACTAAATATTTTTACATTTAAATTGTATTCCTAGTGTAGATGAGCAGGGGGTCTCTGGAGCAGAATCGTGTTGGTTTCATGTCCGGGGACCCAGCTTCCTGAGATGCAGGCACCGGTATGGGGTGCCAGTATCCCTCTGCTTTGTTTACATCCCACGTGGATTTTAACATGGTGGGGATACCGGCACCCCATACTGGGGCCTGTAACTCAGGAAGTAGGGGGTCCCTGAGGCTGAAATCAACTTTGTCAGCTCAGGAGACCCCCTGCTCACGCACACTATGAATACAAATAAAATGTAAGCAGCTTCATTACCTTAGCAGTAATCCGCTAAGGAAATTATTTTTTATTTGTGGCCGGGGTGTTTGATACTAGTGTGAGGGAGCAGGGGGTCTCTTGAGTTGAACAAAGTTGATTTCAGCCTCGGGGACACCCTACTTCCAGAGATACAGGCCCCATTATCCCTCTGCTTTGTTTACATCAACGGCCACGTGACCCACAGGATTTTAACATGAGGATACCGGCACCCCATAACGGGGCCTGTATCTTGGGAAGTAGGGGGTGCCCAAGGCTGAAACCAACTTTTTTTCAACTCAGGAGACCCCCTGCTACATTACTGTAATGTTAGATTTTTAATAAAAACCCCGCGATCGCCTGTGAGAGGCGGGCAGTTAGAGTAACTGATTCAGCCTCTCTCTTACTGCGCGTCTATTACAGGCAGGCAGACCCTGTTAGGACTCACACAGCGGGGACCCCTGCTGTGTTAATCCGATGGGCCATTAGTCTGCCGCGGCACAACTCGTGAGGATCATGGGCATATCTCGAAATTCCATTTTGAGATTTGTTCGAATAACGGCCGCTGTATCTGTATATATAAAAATACAGTGCTTTAGATTACAGAAAAAGATTATTACAAGAACATACAGTTACAGTAAATGCAGAACAGTTTCTTAAAATAAAATGATAAACAAACAGAAATCCCTATATTGTACATTACCAAGTTTTATGACTTAAATTAAAACCTCCTCTATAAAGACGTTTAAAATCTGCCTAAATATATGAAAGATATATCTTAATTTCCTATCTAAATTTCTCTAATACTTAGTCATACGTGAGTCATATCAATAGATTCAGGGGAGTTTGCTGAATGTGACAAGAGTAATTTTGATAGACTTGCCCCTAAGTTTGAGCGACAAATGCATATATATGCCCCTTATCACCTTCTAGTTATAAAGGGTTTAGCCTAATTTGATTTGTTTCATTGCAACATTTACAAATATCTATCCGGTATGCACCAGAATAGGTGTCATCACATGATATCCTCATTTTTAATAAAGTCCCCCAACTAAGTGGTGACCAGTTTGTCTCTGTGATGCACAAGTGATCTTTCAAGAATGTCATAGCTTCCTTTGAGGCTGATGGGCTAGGATCTGGGCATCGTTTATAGCCTTCTAAATGACACGTCACTTTTAGTTGACAATCGGTGAACCCCCCATCCCCCAATTAAGACCTCTTTGTACTGTAGATCTACAAAGACCCAGGAGGGTTCTAGACCTGTAATAAACACAATATCTTATATTATTAAGACAAACGATAACCATATTAACCCCTGAAGCACTCGATTGATTAAAATACTTAATATTTCCCACCATTTTTCTTACACAGGTGTTTTACATTTATATGGATTCTGAGGAATTTGAAGATTCTAACAAAACACTTTGGGGCCTATTCTCTTAGTGCCAAATTGTGTCAATATACTTCTAAAGGGACCTTTCTGATTAGATTGGCATGCTTTGCTATTCTGTAAGCCCTTCTCGCATGTCCAATCCGTGTCTAAAAGGCTTTTTTAGAAATGGTTTCACTCTTACAATTCTTGTATCTCCGTTACACAAACCGCTACTAAAAACGCTATTGTATTTTTGTCACATCAAGGGTAGTGAGATTGGTGTTGCGAGTTACATCCAGAGCCTGAAATATGAGTTCGGCTGAGAGAGAAAAGCCCATATGTCAGACTGGGGATGAAGTTAGCAATACCTTGGGTCATTCTGCATGAAAAGCAACTACATTCCGGGCGTTTTTGGGCTGCTAAATCATGCGGTTTGTCACTTTATAGACGCGGTTTAGAAAATGCGATTTTGCAATAGAGAATATTCTCACATTTCATTCTGTTACTTCTGAACATGCCAAACCGCTCAGTTTGGCAAAGACAACTTCAACGCTACAAGAATAGACTCCTTATTATCTCAAACTCTTCTTTTCCCCGACAGCTTGCCTAATGAGCACTTTCATCCAAATAAAGTGCTGGCAATGCTTTATAAATAAAATCCACGGTAGGTCATAGAAAAGTTATTTTTTTCCCATTGTATGTGTTTTAATTGAGTGCACTGGCTCAGGTCTTTCTTTGTATTACGTTACAATTTCTGATGGAATGGTTTACCACTAGCACCTAACTTGTAGTAATATATTTGTCTCCATGAGGATTTCTTGTCACACATGGACACGGAAATATCACACTGTGAGAGAGTGAAGAGTTAAACTCTCTGCTCTTAGGAAACAAATCTTAGTATCAGATTTCCTGAGCTGCTTTCATAAACTCCTGATTGATCAGGGTTTAAAAGGCAGGAAGTTACTGCCTCTCAACTTTCCTGCTCTAGCAAGAGTGGAGGGTTGACTGTGACCGACTAGACCCCCAAAAACAACAACAACAACTCCAAGTCTGCAGGGACCCAGGCTTCTTGTTCCCAAACTGATTTGCCTGGGAACAGCGGGGACCTAAAAACCCTGCACTAAAGACAAGCCTGCAAAGAAGCAGGATAGGATTGGACACGGGAAACTTTCTGGTAGCAGGAGGACTGCAATTCCTGCATCTGAAGGGTGCCTAGAGAAACCAAAGATGCCGGGCCAGCATATTCAGATAAGGACTTTTATACTGTATGGTTCCCACCATCCTGTTTTAGACTGGTAACTGGCCTAGCTAGCCAGTCAGTTAGCTAGGGCCTGTCTGTAGAAAATCTCCAAAGGCGGATTAGGCATTCTTTTTATGTTTTATTTTGGCCGAAAGGGACGGTGTTCCAATTTTATTAATGGTTCCTTGTGTTGTAAATAAACCCCAGAGTGTTTGTTTAACCACAAGTACTGTGTGTGTATTTCTCTGACCTTGCCTATAGGCCAGCGCCATCACAGACACAATTAGATTTGTTTTTCAAATAGGGGAGGGCAATCAGATTAGAACGTACAATAAAGAGAAAGGACATACTGTAAGATGAAAAATGTATTGTGTAGTATTTTTTAAATTAAGTGTAAATTCAACACAAAAACTCTAATACTATGCAATCACAAATTTCAAGTGATGTTTCCACAATAAAAATGGATGTCAGGCACTTGGGGTCTTTTCATCTATATATATATATGTCTGAAAAATATTTTGTGTCTGTATTTGTGCCCCACAGCTCATTGGCCTGCGGGGTGGGGTGATGTCACGGCCACGCCTATGCAGGCCATGACAGTCACACCACACTCACACCGCGTACGCCTCTGGACTGACCCACACTCACCAGCACCCGCCGCCTCCCGCCTCTCACCCCAGCGCTGCACTCACCGGGCTGCCGCACTCACACCGCCGCCTCCCGCCCGCCGGCACGCTGCCGCACTCACCGCACTCACGCCAATGCTGCCTCTCACATCACGCCGCCGCCTTCCGCCTGCCCACTCGGCTCTTCTCCCCCGGGAGCGCTGGAGGGTGGGTGGGGGAGGGGAAGAAGAATCCATTGGTGAGGCCAGGCCGGGTTCCTGCGCGCATGTAGCACCCCCCCCCATCAGCAGCCCCGCGCGCAGGGGGGTAAAGGGGGAAGAGTCAGGACAAACACAGCCTCCCTGTGTCCCCCTTCCTCCACACATCTGCTTGACAGTCAAGAGAGAGGGGGGCAACACCAGACTGACTGCCACACACACACAAACTGACTGCCACACACACACGAACTTACTGCCACACACACACACACGAACTGACTGCCATACACACACACTGACTGCCTGACACACACACTGACTGACACACACTGACTGACTGGCACACTGACTGACACACACACACACACTGACTGACGCGCACACACACTTATTGGCTGACGCACACACACACTGACTGACGCACACGCACACTGACTGACGCACACTGACTTATACGCACACACACACTGACTTATACGCACACACACACTGATGCGCACACACACTGACGCGCACACACACACTGACTGACACACACTGACTGATGCGCACACACACACTGACTGGACGACGCGCACACACACACTGACTGACGTGCACACACACACTGACTGACGCACACACACACTGACTGATGCGCACACACACACTGACTGGACGACGCACACATACACACTGACTGAAGTGCACACACACACTGACTGACGCACACACACTGATGCGCATACACACACACTGCCTGACGCGCTCACACACACACTGACTGACACACACACACACTGACTGACGCACACACACTGCATTAAGCTGTAAAAAGCTGTAAAAGGGGGGAGCTGTAAAGGGTGGAGGGAACGGATTGATGTGAACGGGGGACAAACAGAGAGGGGGGAGACAGGGGAAGAGAGAGAGAGGGGGGAGGGGAGGGAGGGGGAGGAGGGGGGAAAGGGAGAGAGAGGGGGGGAAGGGAGAGAGATAGGGAGGAGGAGGGGAGAGAGAGAGGGGAGCGGGAACATTACATCCTGGGCACACTCCGGGTATATCAGCTAGTATTCTCATATAGTGCAAACCAAGACTAAGAAAATGAGGTTGGTGCAATAGGAGGAAAAAAACAAACAAAATCTATTGTGTAGTATGTCACAATGCATTAAAATGGAAGTGTATGACCATTGCACTCACATGTAATGAAACATCATGCACTTTAAAGAAAATGAGAGGTGATGGCAATAATGATGCTCACTGTCAGGATTGACAGGATGTGTAGATGAGGATGTACCATTTGGCACTGAAGTCTGTTGTTTTTTGATTTTTATCATTTTTCTTGATTATGATCATTTGATAACATCTGTCATCCATCATACAATTACCTATGAACTGTGAAATAAAGCAGTATCATTATATTGGTACATATAATTTACTTGGTGCATGTAGACCCCCAAACTTTGCTATTTGCATATATTTCGTACAGAATCAGGTAATCTTTTACAACTTTATCAGTGTTTGAACCATAATGCAATGTTATCATAAGGTCCTTCCCAATTTACTTGCCATGGACCTATTTTCCTAGAATTGTTTATCATTATCTTTCCTCCCTTAAAAACTTTGCAAAATCAGGAAGAGACATATTTTGTATTCTAAATGCAGCATACGGTAAAATTGTTTCAAGATTACTTGGTAGCAATTGCAACCATTCTTTTTTTAGAAATAGCATATTTTTGTGGGCTGACATAAATGGTTCAAGTGGAAATGTTAGTATCATTTTCCTACCAGTCATGAGTTCAAAAGGTGTATACTGAGTTGTCAATAAACGTGTTCCTTTAATACTCATGAGAACAGCAGGTAATGATTGCACCCATGTAATACTCATGAGAACAGCAGGTAATGATTGCACCCATTGTATAGCTTTTTTCAAGCAATATTTTCACAATTCTTACATACTGTAGTTACACAGTAGATGAGGTTTCAAAAAGACATATGTCCATCAAGTTCAACCTCTGCTAAATTTAGATATGTTATCCTATATTTGTATTTACAGTATATTAATCCAGAGGAAGGCAAACAAAAAACACAAGTGAAATATAATCTAATAATATCTCATAAGGGGGAATATAAATTTCTTCCTGACTCCAAATATTGGTAATCAGATTACTCCCTGGATCCAACATCCTTACCATGTTTACTTATTTAGTACTGTCCCGGCCAGCTTTATTCTAAAGCTTGCCGGGTTAAATGCGGGCCAACCGCGGGGCTTTTCTCCGATTTGAATCGGCGTTTCCCGCGCGGCGGCTGCTTAAATAGATAAGCGCTAATGGCGCTTATTATTGAAAGCGCCCGAGGTGCGGGAAAACCGTCCGAAAACGGCCGAAGATAGCCGCGCGCCATCCGCGGGTTAAAAATACCCGCAGAGGCAGCCGCTTTAGATTAAAGCTGGCTGCCACTGTATATCCCTGTATATCTTTCCTTTCTAAAAAGATGTCCAACCTTTTTTGAAGATATCTATTTTATCTGCCATCACAGTCTCCATGGTAATGAATTCCACATTTTACTGTAATGCCGACGAGTATTCTAAAACAAACCTGGGGCAATCACCAACAAGACCCAGGTACAAACTGGGTACATGCTGCAACATTCCAGTGACATTTCTGCAGACAGACTAATGGCCCATCGGATTAACAGCAGGGGTCCCGGGCAGTCCCATTCAAACTGAATGGGACTGCCAGGGACCCCTGCTGTGTTAATCCGATGGATTTTTGAAAGTTCAAATTTTATTGCACCATACACAACGACTGTTTCGAACTTAGTAGGTCTTTCTCAAGTGAAAAGGGCATTTTCACTTGAGAAAGACCTACTAAGGTCAAAACGGTCGTTGTGTATGGCGCAATAAAATTTTAACTTTAAAAAATCCGTGGAGCGCTTCCATTTATTCAAGACTGGATGATTGATTGTTACAGGTATCCCTTGAACCAGCAGCACCGGTAATACTGTTATGTATATGACTTATGGTGTGCAGCATATGATTGTTTTTTTGTGTTAATCCGATGGGCCATTAGTCTCTGCAGAAATGTCACTTAAATGTTGCAGCATGTACCCAGCATGTACCTGAGTTATGTGGGGTGATAGCCCCAGATAGCCCCAGATTTGCCCCAGATTTTCAAGGCAAGTTTTAGAATACTAGTCGGCACACCTGTAACTGCCCTTACTGTAAAAGAACCCTTTCCTTTGTTGCTGGTAAATCTCTTTTCCTCCAACCCTGTGTTGTTTGTACTGCACTTGGGATGAATAGATCTTTTGAAAGCTCCTTGTATTGTCCCCCAATATATTTGTATATACAGTAGTTATCATATCCCCTCTTAGCTACCTCTTTTCTAAACAAATCTAATTTAGCTAGCCTCTCCTCATAAATCAGATTATCCATCACGTTTATTAATCTAGTGTCTCTTCTTTGCACTTCCTCTAGTTCCATAATGTATTTTCTAAGGAGTGGTGCCCAAAATTGGACTTCATATTCAAGTATATTCAAACTTCTGGATTTTAAAGTCTGATTCATGTGCCCCACAATACCAGATGATTGTGGATGATAAGGAACATGACATTTTTGTACCATGCCCAAAATTTCACATGTAGCTGTCATAGCCTTTGCTGTGAAATTGGTACCCCTATCTGATTCAAAAATATGTGGGAAAACCCATCAGGAAAAAAAAATGTTCACATAAATCCTTTGCCATTGTAATTGCATAGTCTTTCCTAACCAGAATTCATTGTATCCATTTTGAAAACACATCTACCACTATTAAAGCATATTTAACCCATTCTTTTCTAAAGATAAGGCACCAATGTAATCAATTTGCAATGTGGACCATGGACCTTCTTTGGGTGCAATGCATTGGATAGGTGGTTTTTGTCCTTTGGGTCTGTGATGAATTGTGTGCACAATGAAACAAGATTGTACTACCTTCTGTTCCATCTTATCCCAAAGGCATTTTCCTTTAAGCACTTATAGCAATCTCTGTTGCCCTATGTGACCGAAACTTTCATGATTGTAACGTGTAAAGAAAGATGTTCAGGTACTACAGCAGGCCTGCACAACTCCAGTCCTCGAGGGCCGCAAACAGGCCAGGTTTTCAGGATATTCCTACTTCAGCACAGCTGGCTCAATTAGTGGCTCAGTATGACTGAGCCAGTGATTGAGCTAGCTGTGCTGAAGTAGGGATATCCTGAAAACCTGGCCTGTTTGCGGCCCTCGAGGACTGGAGTTGTGCAGGCCTGTACTACAGGATGCAACTCCCCATTCTCCTCATGACACAAAACCTCGTTCTCGAGAACAAAAGGAGGTTTTAAATCAACCCGAGAAATAGCAATAGAATCATTCTTCTGCAAAGGAAAGAAATTGCATATCAGTCTAATACTGCAATTAAAATAGGATCAGTAAATTCTACATATTGTCCTGTTAACGCTGCATTTCAAGCCAAATAATTAGCTATAGCATTTCCTTTAGTAATATCCTGACCTTTCTTAAGTACTGGTACTTTAACAATAGTATAGAGATCTGGAACTTGAGAAGCAAGTTCAAATATTGTTTGTAAAGTTTCTGTATGTGTCAGAACCTTATTCCCGGCATCTAGAAAGCCTCCGCGCTTCCATATAGTTTATATAGTTTTGTCAGTGATCTTACGAGATGAGAACAATCACTACATATCACTAGGGAATTCCTCCCTTCTGCTTTATCAGTGGTCTACAAACTTCGTACTGCTTTTATTTCTGCCCTCTGTGCAGAGTAATGTCCTGGCAATTTATGCTTCACTGATAATCCTCTCTGTGGATTCCAAATAGATTAACCTGCGTAATATTTTCCCTCTGAGCAAAATCTAGAACCATCCACATTTGAAAGAGAGATCATTAGTTATCTTCCATTTGAGACAGACACTCTTAAATGTCTTTGTGGTGGAGCTTTGGGGAGCGCAGATTTTCACCAAATATGCAATGTGAAAAACAAGCATAAAACACAATATAGTGCAGATGGTATATAAAAGGTGGATACAATAAACCAGAGGAAGTCCTAGGGATGATACACTCAAGAAGAAAAAGAAATAAAGCAGTTCCAAATCTGTTTGGGGCAAATGTGCAGGTGATGTCAGCTTCTACGGTAAGGATCTGGTTGGATGTTCATCAGTTCTCAGGGAAAGATGAAAGAAACCATAGTACGATCCATATAGAAATTTATAGCAAAAGATATTTTAAAAATCACACTTACTGATGCAGCGGCCGTTATTCGAACACATCTCGAATCAGTTTTCGTGTTAACCGCTGTATTCCATTCGGTATTTCCGCGTTTTGACCACTATTCATGCCGCGTTCGCGCAATCCGGCACCGGGCAGCCACACGCGGTTGATCTGTTTAATTGAATGGTTTATTGTTTCTTTGGATGCAATTCTTTGCGTATCCGCCATGTGGCAGAAATTCAGGAAATTAATTAATTGTATTGAACTGTTACAGTAATGTACTGTATGTGTATGGAACTTTGCTACTTTGTAAGGGTGCAGGTGTTTAAAACAGATAGCATCCACGTCTATACTGGTACATACTTACAGTGGCCCATTGTGAATTGACCTTGATTTTTCCAAAGACGTTATCAAATTAGGCGTTCTTAATAAAAAGCTTTAAATACTCAATGTGTGCCGTTTTTTTACATTCTTTCCCCGCACATTTGCTGAGTGGACATTATGGCTACACCACAGACGTATAAAAAACCTGACTGTAGTTATGCATTTTTAATATATTCTGCAATTAATGCTGCAGCAGATAAGATGGCGACTGTATCTGAAATATATGAATATTTAATTTCGAACTACGATTTTTACAAGTTTTCACCAGACGTTCATGCGTGGAAGCGTGCGATAAGAAAAACCTTAAGTAACGATCAGTGTTTTTTTTTCGCATTGCCCCTCCTGCCGGAGAGATTTGCGGGTATTGGGGTGTCATGCCAGAATTTCACAGTATGTTTGATCATGGCAATTTCAAAAGAAGAGAGGTCGGTTTTAACCCATATAAGAATCGTCAATCCCAATCCAGCAATGTGCCGGCAACAGCATGAGCACCGGCCGGTCCGACCGTCAGTGATAACCTGGTGAACGGCAATCCTTTGTACCTGTCCCCGCCAGAATACCAGGAAAATTTCCAGCCTGAGCATGATTTCGCGTACAGGTACCAGCAAGCTTGCATTTACCAGTACCAAAATGATTTCCAGCTTCATCAGCTGTCAACTACAAGTGTACCAGGCCAGCTGTCACCTGTCAACTATAATCCAGACTTGAGGAGTCACAGTGAATCATCACCACCCATTTGGCAAAGTTTATAATGAAGGTAAATATACAGTACAGTAATGTACTACACTGCATTACACTATACTGTACTGTACATGACAGTATTACTGTAAGTTTGGAGCTGCAGTTCTAATAATCCTGCATTTACTGTACACACACACCCACAAAGCATCAACAGTACAGTACTGTTGCGGCCGCCTTTATTCTACTACTTACCCGGATAAATGCGGGGCTTTTCTCTGTTTCTATTGGAGTTTCCCGCGCGGCGGCCGCATCATCAGATAAGCGCTAATGGCGCTTATCATTGAAAGCGCCCGTGGTGCGGGAAACCAGACGAAAAAAGGCAGCGCGCCGCCGCGTTTTAAAAAATCCCGCAGTGGCGGCCGCAGGAGGATAAAGGCGGCCGCCACTGTATGTCACCAGCTTTTATGCCAGTGATTGGTCACAATGGGTGGTACAGTAGGAGTGACTGAGTATGTGACAGTGCAGTCTATTGGGATGCTTTATTTGAGGGGAAAATTATTTAATATATTCATATACAGTAGCGCTATAATCAGACAATAGGAAATCAGTGCACTATTGGGATGCTTAATTTGCCTACTGTAACAATTGTTCTGTTTTTCTTTTCACTGTAGGGCGACAACACTTCTGGTGGACCAAATAAGTGAACAGAATGGTGTGACGTGTGCCACAAGGGTAAATAATGCACTAGAGGCAACTCACAAAAGAAAAGCATCTGAGACCAGCATCAAGCAGATGAGACGGAAATTGGGATGGAAATATGGGCGTTTTAAGTAAGTACTGTATACTGTACTGTACATCACCCATGTTTTTCTCTTTTTTGTCTTCTGCTTTTTCTTTTTCCACTATGGTTGTTATTCCCCACTTTTTTCCCCCACCTACCTCCCTCTTCAGACTTGTGATTTCTTGTTTAGCCCTCTATTTTCATGTTAGGCTCCCTCCTAGCCTACTGTACAATAGGGTTGGCCTACTGTACTGTATGTACTGTATTACATACTGTATACTGTATTGTTTCAATACATTACTGTTAGTTTTCTATAGATGTCTTTGACTTATTTTTTTTAATTTTTTGAGTGCTGGGAACCATCATATCTCCAGGATTTAGTACCTCTAACATTATTCCTTGTCATTACAGAGCGTATCTTATGATAAGCGAAGCCAACAAAATAAAAAGAGTGGGCCAGGCACGGGCATGGATCGAAAGTGGCGAGACTTTCCTGGAGGTCAACTTTACTGACGAGACAACTGTAGCGCTTGAGAGATTTGCCCATTTTGGATTCTACAAAAAAGGACGCCTATCTCTGAAGCCGCATCCCAAGCACCCAGTGAAGATGCATGTGTGGGGTGCCATCTCTAGACAAGGACCAGGATGCATCATTATCTTTGAGGGTAAAATAATGCACAAATACACATGCTGTGCCTGTGGCCTTATGCACTGGACAGCTGTACTGTACAGTATTTTGTACCCTAATGTTACTGTACATTTTTCTTGTTTCCAGGAATCATGAATAAAGCGTTCTTCCAAGATCACATAATTACACATGTTGAATACATTAGGAATGATTTCCCATCTGGTCATCGGTTCTTCCAGGACAATTATCCGAAACACACGCGTCTACAGCTCACATTCTTGCCAGCGGTATCAACTTGGTTAAGACGCCAGCGGAGTAAGTTGGGTAACCATTTCTCATTGTTTTACACAGTTTATATCTCCATACAGTAAGTAATTCACCTTTTTCTCCCCTCCTACTGTATTCCAGATCACCAGATTTTAATCCCATCGTAATGGTATGGCATGAGGATTATATCAGAAAAGTGTTTAAACCGTCAAAAAAGGATGTAATAAATATATCGATCATATTGCGACTGTGTTGCTTATTTTACAACGTAATGGCCAGGCCTCAGGAAAGTAATAAGGCACAGGTAAGTATGATACAGGTAAGTATGGCCGTAAAAATAACCATGTCTGCATTAATTGTTTCTTTTCATATTCAGAACTGCAGCAGAGAAAAACGGAAGGATGTGTAAGATTATAGTACTGTGTTCATGTACAAACCAGCCTGTATCTTACACAAACCCCCCTCTCTCCCCCTCTCTCCTCTCAGTAGTTACTGTATAGAAATTAGTTTGGGAAAAAATATATATAAAAACAAAAAATATGTTTTATAAAAATTATTATATTTTTATTGTTTAATCAATTATTTCTGTTAATAATGCACAGGTCGGTATGATACAGGTACAGTAAGTATGGCAGTAAAAATAACCATGTCTGCAGTAATTGTTTGTTTTCATTTTCAGAACTGCAGCAGTGAAAACAGGAAGGGGGGGCGGGATGTGTAAGATTATAGTACTCTACTGTGTTCATGTACTGTACATAGCAGCCTGTATCTTACACAAACCCCCCCTCTCCCACCCTCTCTCAGTAGTTACTGTATAGAAATTCGTTTGTGCAAAAAAAATGTGTTTTTATTTCTGTTTCTGTTTTGCATGTCTGTACAGTATTTTCAGAGCTGCAGCCCCCTCTCTCCCCCCATCTCGCAATGCCATAACGAAGAGAAAGACAAGAGCTACTGTATTTTTGTACTGTATTATGCATTAAAAAATAAAATTTATTTTTTGACCGACCCCCTATTGCAGACCTGAAATTCTTATGAACAGTTCAATAAAGCATTGCACTTCACATTAGTTTGGGAAAAAATATATATAAAAACAAAAAATATGTTTTATAAAAATGATTATATTTTTATTGTTTAATCAATTATTTCTGTTAATAATGCACAGGTCAGTATGATACAGGTACAGTAAGTATGGCAGTAATTGTTTCTTTCTATTTTCAGTACTGTACAGTAAAGCAATACAGAATCAAATGCAGCCATAATGAAGAAAAAGACAAGCTTGTACAGGAATTTACTGCACAGTAAATACTGTACAGTACTCATTAAACAATAAAATTCTATAGAAAAATACTATTTTCCTGCCTTAAGGATTATCAAACATGTCTTCTGCCCAGCTCATGATAATCACGCTACAGTGCATTTACGTGAATGGCTCTGTTGGAGGGGGAGGGGGGTGTTTTGTTGTTGATAAGCTGTGAACTTCAAGTTGACTTGTTTTGTTACAGTACAATAGCAGTTTAGAAGGGCTTATCGCACTTGCGCAGCTCAGCCTGTATCTCAGACAACATGTTAATCTTATTACTAGTGGGGGGAGGTGTGTTGTGTTAAGTTGTTGTTAAATCCACCGCTTAAGAAAAGGCAAGTTTAGAAGGGCTTAGCTTATCGCACTTGCGCATGCGTGGTGGGCAGCGGAGCCTTGTGTGTGTGCAGGGGGAGCCCATGTCGATTACCAAATTAAAAAAAATATATATATATTTTTTAAAACTTGAACTAACTTCTAAATTAATGGGAAGTTATACACGCATGCGCATTAATAATCAACAAGGTCACACCCAAAGAGAATTACACGCAGGTGCAGAAATGTGAGAGCAGGCTCGGGAAGATTAAAGCCACAAAGCCAACCATTTGAAAATGAAT
Organism: Ascaphus truei; assembly: GCA_036426205.1. Taxonomy (NCBI): domain Eukaryota; kingdom Metazoa; phylum Chordata; class Amphibia; order Anura; family Ascaphidae; genus Ascaphus; species Ascaphus truei. The sequence continues at coordinate 112,381,783 of CM071569.1, forward strand.
GGTTTGTGAGAGGTGTCAATAAGAAGTTGAAATCCTTGAGTCTTGTGTGTGTGCGGGGAGGAGGGGGGTAAAGCTTTTTTATGGATTATCTGTAGTTCAAAGAAATATTTTCTACAAGTCATCATAATGTTTTGATCCCCACACCCCCAAATAAAAATCACAGTACTACAGTATGCCACCCATATCATAAAGAACGTTCATGACTAGTGTGGAATTAAAAAGCAACAGTACTGCTTGATTATCATAATATCCATAATTGCTATGCAAGCCCATGTCGATAACCAAAAAAAAAAAATATATATATTTTTAAAACTTGAACTAACTTCTAAATGAATGGGAAGTTATACACGTATTTGCAGGAATGTGGTGCCACGCTCGAGAAGATTCAAGCCAGAAAGCCATCCATTACAAATGAATGGTGTGGGAGAGGTGTACAGTAGATAAAAGTTGAAATCCTTGATCCTTGTGTGTGTGCGGGGGCGCTGTATGATGGATTATCAGTTCAAAGAAATATTTTAAAAAGATCATCATAATGTTTAATGCGCAGAAATGTGATACTGTAACACGCCTATGCGTTTCAACGCTGCTCTGTGTATAATACATACGCTGCTCTGTGTATAATACAGATACAGTACACATGCTGCTCTGTGTATAAAACACACACTGCTCTGTGTATAATACAGATACAGTACACACGCTGCTCTGTGTACAGTATTATACAGATGCACACGCTGCTCCGTGTATAATACGGCTTATCGCACTTGCGCATGTGTGGCAGGCAGCTCAGCAGATTTCAGGCAACATGTTAATCGTGACAATGAATTGCTATTGGATTTTTATGGCAACAACTCGCGATTGCCCACTTGAGTTTCTCAACGGTATTGCAGACAACGCTAAAATGCCCTTTTCTTATCCGGACAAAACGATGGACAAAACGATAAACAAGCCGCGTGTTTAAGTCGGCACGATTCAAATAAATTGCGCGTCATCGCATGGGTATTCCAAACTACACACCGCGTTAAATTTTCGAATAACGGCCGCTCCATCAGTATTTACTGTATTTATTGTGATTCATGTATTTTAAATGGGCAAATCATTATTATCCATATGTGGATAATAGTAATTTTGCCCATTACTGTAGTGTATGTGTTAGGAGGAGAAGGGGGGGTGTATTTATTTTAAAATATTGTTTACTTTTAGGGGGCACACCATTGGTACCGCAGGCACGCGGGGACCCCGGGACGCCCGAGGGGACCCCAGCAGGCTCCCACGGGGACCCCGGGATGCCCACAGGGATCACCCGGTGACATCCGTAGGGTCAGCCGGGAACACCCGCCGGCCTGTTGTATGGATGGTGTGCCTGCAAAAAGGTAAACAAAGAAAATTTTCTAAATCCTGCTCCTTTAGCGCCTGCCTTGAGCTGGTGTGTTTTTTTCAGCGCATTTTTAAAGTATGATCACTTATCGTAGCTTTGAGAATCAGGCAGACTGACAGAAATCAGCGCATTTAGCTGTTCGTATAAGCTTTGTGGGACTTAGAAATATTTCTTGAAAAAAGCCAATTTTAGAGCGCAAAGTGCCTGTTATCACTACTCTGTGAATCGCGCTGAGCGCAATATCACGTTCTAAAAGCACTTTGTGCTCTTAAAACGACTTATCACTGTTTAGTGCATAGCCCCCTATGTGTTTCTTTAGCCTTGCCTGATTTCATCAGGGCATGATGCTACCCAGTCCTGATAACATTTATATAGTCCAATGGATAATCACATGATTGACATGACAGCAGATGTAATAAGCTCTATTCTAATTATCTCAGGGGTAAGCAAACTTTTTATGCCGAGTCCCCCTTTTCATCCGTGAAATTTCCCGGGCCTCCCCTGCCTGATGTAACGCTAAAATGCAATTTTCTGATCCGGACAAAACGATAAACAAGCCGCATGTTTAAGTCGGCACGATTCAAATAAATTGCACGCCATCGCATGGGTATTCCGATCTTCACACCGCGCAAAGTGTTCGAATAACGGCCGTTGCATCAGTACATACAAGCGTGAGAACAATGGCATGTAGAACTATAATTGTAACCACTTTCTCTGGTTACTGCTGCTCAGTGCCTGGTGCTGTCTCTCGTGGGGCTCGTTTCAGCGTTCTGGCGTTTCTCCAGCTTGCGACGTTTCCGGCTTCCCGGCTACGTCACTTCCGGCATTGCCATTCTCCGGCATCGCCATTCTCTGCTCTACTGTGCTGTTGTCCAGTGCGTACCATTGAGGGAATCCTCTGCGCTCCAATTGCCGGAAGGGACCTACTAGCCGGGAAGCCGGAAACGCTGCAAACTGGAGACACACTGGAATGCTGAATGCTGAAATGAGCCCCACGAGAGACAGAACTAGACACTGAGCTGCAGTAACCAGAGAAACTGGTTACAACTATAGTTCTACATGCCATTGTAAGTAAATTGTGATTTAAAAAAAAATATCTTTTGCTATAAATTTCTATATGGATCGTACTATGGTTTCTTTCGTCTTTCTCTGAGAACTAATAAACATCCAACCAGATCCTTACCGTAGAAGCTGACATCACCTGCACATTCGCACCAAACAGAGATTTGGAACTGCTTTATTTCTTTTTAAAGAATGTGAGTGTATCATCCCTAGGACTCCCACTAGTTTATTGTATCCACCTTTCATATACCCTCTGCACTATATTGTGTTTTATGTTTTTCACATTGCATACAGTATTTGGTGAAAATCTGCGCTCCCCAAAGCTCCACCACAAATTACTCCATAGAGGAAGACATCTGACCATCCTCAAAAGTCTTCTGAAGCTGTATTTTTTCAATATTCATATTTTTCACTGAGCACTTAGTTTCCTTTGAGCACTTTATATTTATATATTTGTACATTCACTTTTGTCACTTTATTTTCCACATTAAGAGCGCCATGTTCACTTTCTTTCTGTTACACTCTTAAATGCCTGTCATATTGCATCAGCTGTGGAAGTATATATTTAGCAATGTGATCTACGTTCATATGCGTAGAAGACAAAGGAATAGCCAATGTGCGAATCTCTGATGTGAAACCCCATTAGTTTCTTTTTCCAAATGAATTTTTTGAGGAGTGTGGGGTTTACAAAATAATGTCACACGTTTCAAAGCCTCTCTCTACAGGTGAGAGAATCTTTGAAAAATACCCTATTTTCCTTAAAATTCCACTGTAACTGCAAGAGTGCTGCTGAAACAGCTGTCTCAGAAGTGTGGAAGTGCAAAGGGTGCCGAGGGATGTATTGCACCTAAGGTTGGTGCTATTTGGAGATTTGTCTTAAGTGTCTCAAAAACATTCTGAAGCTAATCTGTCCATGGACCAAATGAAGAATCATTACCTTTTAAAAGGTCATATAAAGGTTTGGCTTTTTCAGCAAATCCTTCTTTGAAATCTCTAGAAAATTTACCAATCCCCTAAATTGTCTCAATACCTTATGAGTAGTTGGTACATGGAGGGTAGAAATAGCTTTAATTCTCTCCTGCAATGGTTTAGTTTCACCTGGTACACCAAGTACACCAAGAAATTGTTCTTCTGACTGTAAACGTTTGACTTCACATGTATCCAATTTGAACCCAGATTCCTGCAATAATGTAAAATGTTCTGTTAAAAGAAACAAATGTTCCTCTTCTGTCTCAGTCTGCAATAACATATCATCCACATACTGTAACAGACACTCTGGTCTTCAAAACTTTGTCAAGACTTTAGGTAAAGTTTGGTGACAGTAACTAGGTGGACTGTGGAATCCCTGAGGCAAAACATTGAATACATACTGCTGATTTTGGAAGGTAAAAGCAAACCTATATTGACAACTTTGTACCAATTCTACACCAAAGAATGTATGTATTAAATGTAATTCTGAATATACCTGTGCATCTGCCCTTTATTGTGAAATAATATCTAGAGTTTCTGCAACTACTGTACATGAGTTGAAGGTGGAGTGTACTTGTTTGACTATTGATTTGAGATTGCCAATCTCTAAAAGCCATCTGGCTTCTTAACTGGCCAAAGATGATTATTGTATTTGGAATTAGCTTTCCAGATAACATCTCTTTCCTCCACATCACAAATAATGCCTGAAATTGAACCCTCGCTTCCTGTGGCAATCTGTACTGATGTTGAGGTGGAGCATCTGGCCCCTGTACATCAACTATATTTTTTAGTCTCCCACAATCATTTTTACTTTGTGCCCACAATGTTGGAAATGCTTGCACTACCTGTTTGAGACAGGAATTATCAATAGCATCAGGCCATTGATAATCACTAGCAATCAATTCAACTGTAATAACATTTCCTTCATGACCATATTTCGAAGGATCTAAGAATAATGGCTTTCCTCCTTTAGAGGCTTTCCAAAACTTTATTTCCTAAATCCACAATCCATCCTCATTATTGCATGACTTTTGCACAAATAATACAGATGCAGCCTTATGGTTGTTCGCGCTGCCCTCACAAAATCTGCCACGGCACCCTCTGAGCGCATGTGTGCTCATGGAATCCCAATAAGGAGACTAATAGCCCAACAGGATTAACACAGCAAGGGTTCCCGCTTCTAAATGGGACTCCCACTATATGAGTCCTACTGGACCGCATCAGTCTGAAAGAGACACGCAGAAAGAGTAGACTGAATAAGTCACTCTCTTTGCGCACCTCTAACAGGCGATCACGCTGCTTTTATTTTAATATCATTGTATTGAAGCAGGTGGTCTCCAGAGCTGAACCGCATTAATTTCAGCCTTGGGGACCCCCTGTTTCCTGAGTTACAGGCACCGGTATGGGGTGCTGGTATCTCCCCATGTTTAAATGTTCCGGATCATGTGGACCGGGACATTTAAACAATAAATCGGTCATTATATAATTAAAAATATGTCTGCATTATGGTGCGTTCATGTTAGTGTTAGAGACTGGTATGTCTTTGACTAGTTTAATTAACTAGTCATACATTTTTAAATTTAGCGAAGCTGCTTTATTGATATACTTCTTACTTCTTTCTTGTTAATTCTAAACCATCTGCGCCCTACGTTTCTGGAGATATATTTTTACTGTCCCATTCTGCCCTGGACACTTTGTTTTGAATGGGGATGATAGAAAATATTTTTTCCTTCTCCAACATCCCTGGAGAAATCTGACACTGTTAATAGCCTCTCAGAGCTGTCTCCCTTCCAATCACCCACAACTCTATATTTGAAATTATTCACAGTCTTTACTTTCAAATAACCTGGGTAGCAACTGTCTTAATCAATCACACATAAGAAGGTTAGGTGGGTGAAGGGATATCTAACACTTGGGGTCCTTATTATGTTTGAATGAAAAGTGTTTTGAAACCCCAGGCAACATATTCATTCCGAATATTCCTCCTGGGTTCAAGGAAACGTTCCCTTAGTTCTACTAAAATATAGGAGACCGCATCATATAATGATGTTTAAACAAGGAAAGAGTTCAATTAATTTACTGTAATTCTCTCTTTCTTTTTTGTCTCTCACACTCTTCACCCAAGACTTATTGGGCCATATTTACTAAGCATTCTAATGCCATAAACACCTTGGTACTTGCAGTCACCTGAAATCCCATCTCATTCAAGTCAATGGACAGTAAGTAGAGATGGGGGCAAATTTTGTATTACATTATTAAAGCAGCAATCCTGCATCCCCTTTTGTTTACTATATGCAGCATTGAGTAGCTTTAATGAGAAATAATTACCTAAGCTGACGATCTATCCGTTCTCCTGTGATTGATTGACCAATATTCTGCATTGTGGGGCGATCAAAATGGCCACCTTTTGAGTCTTTGCTACAGTCTCTTTAATGCTACAGGTGTAATGTAACTGTAGCACTGCTTCCCCCTCTGCCCCCTCCTTTGGGAGATCAGGCCTTTGCTACTGGTGTCATGGTGCATAGTACCTGTTGGTTCCAGGAGATGCTGAGCTGTCGTGATGTTGTGGGGAACAGAACAGGCTTTTGGATGTCATCAGGCTGGGTTATCTTTTGGTGCAAGCGCCTCCATTCACAGCAGGCTCCAGTTTGACTGGAGATAGTACCCACTGTGAAATATATCACTCATACACCTACCCAATAGACTAAGACTTAGGCAGGGGTATATAAAACAAATGGGCTTCTTTATTCATCCACCACAGGATGTTGTACAGCAGATGTAATCTTCTTTCTCTGCCCCAAGCTTCTGGATGGTGCCTAAGCCTTTTAGCCGAATGGAGGCCTCACAAGGCCTGCTTGGTATTCTATTCAGCCCCATGAGGGGCTGAGGGCACGTCTCAATCCCTCGAGGGAGAGACTTGGACTGACTATAATTTGGAATGGCTTCCTCTCTAGCACAGGGGGGGGGGGAGGGCAAAAGGTCTGCACCCGGTTTGGCTGCACAGAGACCAAGTTCCATCTCCAACCCTGTCACTCAGGAAGGCTGCCTGAGGGTGGGGAAAACCCCAGGATTATGCCTGACAATGCTTTGGACTTACTAAGACTGATATGTCAGGCAGGGCAGACAGGTAGCCATGACTGGCATAGCTACATAACATTATATTACTAAGTGTAACACATTATTGTTACATCTTTCAGCATGGCAATAAACAGTCTACTGCTGGAAAAATTGCAACAGATCTGTTTTTGATGCTTTGTTGCCAAATGGCAGAGCTACAAAAGATGTTGAGATACTGTTTCAAAAGAGGAAGTGGATGTGACTCTCTAAATGATTGCTATAGCAACCAAAGGATGACCCGTGCATTCCAAAAAATTGCATTATTTGTTGAAAAACAAATTCACCCAGTATTATCTAATACTACAGAACCGATTTTATTAAAAAAAAACAAAAAAAAAACGTATAGGATTTTGGATGTTTTGCTGCTTAAACAAATGCTCGAAAGAATGTGATGTAATTCATCTTTGGTCTCTGAGATGTGGCCAAAGGTGAACTACATGTTTTTTTGTTTTAAAAGCTATTTTAAGTTAGGCGAGCCCAAAAATTTGTGACATTCACAAATATTCACAAATGCCAATAAATGCCTCTTTCGTGGCGAATTCAAACTTTGGCAAATAAGTTTCCCATATCTAGCTGTAGGCCGTCTTTCAACACTGGATCCTGTCTTATTGCAGAAGATTGCTTAGTTAATATGGGCCACAGTGTCAAACAGAACAATTTTGATGTGAAAACTGCATGCAAATGACATTTTCAGTGGCAACATTTTTGTAGGATGCAAGCTCACAGTTTTTAGCTTCCATTATTGAACAATTTTGCACGGAATTTCTTGCACCTTAATGATTATCCCCGTTGCGTATACTTTTTATGATATATATATATATATATATATATACAACACACACAGTGTTCGACAACACCTATACATTTGGCTCGCCCCAGCGAGTGGATTTAACCCCCGGGCGAGTAAATATTGGCCCAAGCAGCACACGTTTGGTACTAGGTGGCGAGTAGATTTTTTGTTGTGTGCAGTAGATTTTTTTTGTTTTTTTGTGATTTGTCAACCAGTGTGTGTGTGTGTGTGTGTGTGTGTGTGGTGTGGTTGTGTGTGTGTATGTATATATATATATATATATATATATATATATATAACATTACCATCAAGCAGGGCATCAGAACAGCAAAGAAAGGCAGCACTCAGAGGTAAGTGTACAAAGAATTGTATTGTAACATTGACACGAAAATCCGACGTTACGATCCCACAGAGGGATCTTCTTCCTTGGGTGTGCAGTGATGCCTAAGCCTTACTGTGACTAAATACCCTAAACCCCTGTGAACCCATCACCTGAAAACAGTGCAAACGCTGATTGGAGCCATGTGATGACCTTCCTGCTCTGCTAATTGATGCTGGCGACCAATTTGGAGGCTGCCTCTGGAGTGTGCCCCAGCTGCTGAATATGCCAGCTGATCAAGCACAGGCATCCTTCATCACCTAGGCAACCACCCGACCTCCATGAGCAAGGCGCAGCACAATATTAGTGCTGCAAGCAGTGTCTGAAGAGAGACATCAAGATGCAGAATTTGCAATAACTGACAAGCCACCAGGGGGAGTGTAGTGCAGTTGACACACAGTGCATAAGTGAAACACAAATCGGGTGAAGGGAGGTGGAGCATATCTCTGTAAAAACGAGATATACAATGAACTAATATGCATGAATCAACACTAAGAGTACCAAACACAGTCAACTCCAGGCAAACAGGAACAAGAGTAGGGATGTACAATTCAGTGCATGTACTATGAAGATGAATAAACCTTGGTCAAATATACATCCTGGTGTAGTCTTTGAAGCATAGTAATGGTAAAAGAGAGAAGATTTGTCCTTGAGGTGCATCCTGAAGCCGCAGGATTCTCTTGGACTGTAGGCGCTGACCACTGAGGAATTCACCGCAAACCTGTCCTGATACTCCCCCACACCACCATGGGGATCTGCAGCCTTCTGTTTGCCTCACAGGTATGACCACAGCAGCCAAAGAATACACTGGTAGAAATTTCCCAGAGGGTAGGGGAAAGAGGGCAGCCGCGCGCTCTCTCTCTCTCTCTCTCTCTCTATATATATATATAGCTAGCCCTCTTTGTGTGTGTGTGTGTGTAATATAATCTATATCTATCTATTATTAATAATCTATATATTTATATCTCTTGTGGTGTGTGTGTGTGTGTGTGTGTGTGGTGTTCTATATGTGTGTCTCTGTGTGTGTGTGGTATATATCAATACTATAATATCCACACACACACACAACCCACACCCACACACACACACACACCCACGTGCTTCTACAAACCCCGGTCGCGCCCACTCGCCAGGCGCATGGAAAATTGGCCGTTGGCCAGCTACTTTTTTTTTTTCCCTGCTCTGCGCAAATTTTAAATAAAAATAAATAACAACACAAAAAATATCCTCCTGGTTGATTGGCCAATTGGTTCATGACGGGAATGGAGCCTTCTCTGCAGGGGTAAGTAATGCTGCTCCTGCTTCATGCGCGCAGCGTGGCCCTTTCTTCTCTCCTCCCCGGCTTCCCCCCTCATCCCTCCCTCCAGTCTCCCTTCTTTCCCTGTGTCTGCTCCGCCTGCAGGAAAAACAGCAGGAGATTTCCCCGCCCGTCCTCTTGCCTTCCGGTTTTTCCGCTCCTGTCCCCCGTGGCTGCTCGCATGGGCAGGAGATGACAGCAGGCGATGTCCCCCCCCCCCCTCCCCCGGTTGCCCTCCGGTCCCCGCTTCCCCCTCGTTCCCGTGGCTGTCTCTGCTCCCCCCCCCACAAGTTTAAAATATCCTCCTGTCTGATTGGTCCGACGCGTAGTAATGGGCTGCTCCTGCTCCATGCGCACGTGGTCCCTGTCTCCTGCTGGCACTTCCTCCCCTCTCCCCTCAGTCTCCCGCTCCTGTCCCCGTTGCTGCATGCGCGGGCAGGAGATGACAGCGGTGATGTTCCCCCCCCGGAACTCTCTTTCCCCTCAGTCCTCCGCTCCTGTCCTCATGGCTTCAAGCGCGGGGCAGGAGATGAACCCAACCCCCCCGGTGCCCGTGCTGCTCGCGCTGGGGAGGGAGATGCCACAGGTGTGTTCCCCTCGGTCCCTGTGACTGTTCTCCCGCTTCCCCCCCTCTCTTCTCCCCCCCCCATAGAGTGTGTGTGTGTGTGTGTGGTGTGTATGAGAGAGTGTGTGTTGTGTTTTTATGAGAGAGAGAACGGTAGGACACCAAGAGTACCACCCCCCCACCCCAGTCGTCATCCTCCCCACCCAGTCGTTATACCCCCCACCCAGTCATAACCCCCCACCCAGTCAGTCATACCCCCCCACCCAGTCAATCATACCCCCCCCACCCAGTCAGTCATACTCCCCCACCCAGTCAGCCTCACTACCCCATACCCCACCACCCAGTCATATCCACCCCCCACCCCAGTCCGTCATACCCCCCCACCCAGTCCAGTCATACCCCCCAACAGCACCCCCCACCCACCGTCATACCCCCCCACCACCCAGTCATACACCCCCACCCAGTCATTCATACCCCCCCCCCAGTCAGTCATATATCCCCCACCATCCCAGTCATACCCCCCCACCCATTCATCATACCCCGCCAGCCAGTCATCTCATAAACCACACCCCCCCCACCCAGTCCGTCATACCCCCCCACCCAGTTCCAGTCATACCCCACCCTAGTCATCAATACCACCCCGTCATCTACCCCCCCCCCCGTCAGTCGTCGATACCCGCCCCACCCAGTCAGTATACCCCCCCACCCATCCCATCATGTCTCCCCCCCACCCCCCAGCATTCATCATACCCCCCACCCCCACCCAGTAGTCATTACCCCCCCCCCCAGCCAGTCAGTCCATCAAACCCCCCCACCCAATCCACAATATCCTCCCCCCACCACAGTCTCAGTCATACCCCACCCCACCCAGTCAGTCATATACCCCCCCACCCCATTCAGCTTAAATTCAGTCATAGTCAGTACCAACCCCCGCCACCTCCATCGACCCCCCCCCCCCTGAGTCCGCCCCAGTACCCCACCCATTCAGAGCCTATCCCATCAGCATCCACCGTCACCGCCACCCTGTCACCCCACCCTCCCCCTCACCATCCCGTCAACCCACCCCCGCCACTCCCCTCCCCCCCCCACTCCCCCCACCGCCGTTCACCACACTACCCCATCCACCCACCCGGCCCCCCTCTCCCTCTCACCCTCAATCTCCCCCCCTACAATCCTTTGCCCCCAGCTCACGTCATCTCTCTGGTTCTCTCACCCTCTCTCTGTCTCTCAGCACTCTCTCTCTCTGTCACCCCTCCGTCTCTCACCCTCTCTCTGTCTCTCTCTCTGACCCCCTCTCTCTGTCCTCTCAACCCCTCTCTCACGTCTCTCACCACGACTCTCAACCCTCTCTCAACGTCTCTCCTCTCTCCTCACTCCTCTCTCACCTCTCTCACTGTCTCTCTCACTCCTCTCACATCCTCTCTCACTCCTCTCTTCCACCCGTCTCTCACCTCTCTCACTCTCACCCTTCTCTCCCTCTCTCTCAACTGCTCTCTCACACGTCTCCTCACCGTCTCACCCTCTCTCGTCTCACCCTCTCCCACTGTCCTCAATCACCCTCTCTCTGTCTCACCACTCTCGCTTGCTCATTCTCACCCTCTCCTCTCTGTCTCACCTCACCCTCTCTCTGTCTCACCCTCTCTCTGCTCACCCTCTCTCGTCTGCCTCCCCCTCTCCTGCTGCCCTCACCCCTCTGCTTCTCACCCTCGTCTCCTCTTATCTCTCCAACCCCTTTCCTGTCTCGTCATCACCCTACTCTCTGTCTCAACCCTCTGTCTGTCTCAACCCTCTGTCTTGTCGCTCATGTCTCACCCTGCTCTCTGTCTCACCCTCTCCTCTCTGTCATACAACCTCTCTCTGTCTCACACTGTCTCTTGTCTCACACTCCTCTCTGTCTCACATCTGGATCTGGATATTTTATTTCCCTGTATATCTTAACTTCCCTATACTACAACAAAACAAAACACGAAAAACCTATACTGCTTTCTCTTCCAGTATAAACTCCGAGCTTCACACGGAGACTCGGATCCCCCGTAACCCAGAAAACAGGTGGGAACACATCCCCTCCAATGTATAACATTGCGTGAATGAGGTACCCTGGACATTGAGGTCTGCGGATCAGTAAGAGTCCCAGTGGGATTGCTGCTTAATATTGTGAAGCGGGGCCATCCAGGCACTAGTTAATGTTCAGGAAACTAGTCATTCACATCTGGCTTTTTTTTTTTTAGATTCGACATTTACACAAACAACACCACACCCACACAACACACACCACACACACACCCACACACACACACCCACACAGCACACAACACACACACAACCACACACACACACACCAATGACTAATTGTAGTATAATAATGTATCAATAATATAACTTATTTCAAAAACTAATGCTCTTACTAGGAATTGAATTCAATTTATTCATTTTGTTTTTTTGTTAAATGCTGGGTCTGGGGGCGGGATTAGAGTGCGGGTTGGGGGGCGGGACTAGGTGGCGAAAAAGTTTAATTTTTTGGTTCGGGCGAGAGTTATTTTTTGGTGGATTTGTCAAGCACTGTATTTATGATATATAATATATAATATAACACTGCGACAACACTTTATTCTGAGCTCGGCTAGTCCCCCGCAATTCGGGTATACTCGGGTGTAATTGAGGTTTGTGACTGTTTTCTGCTCCTGCCGTGGCATTGCGTTATTTTCCAGCAGGGTTGAATGCATTTTATTTCCCGCTGGCTGCAATACTGGCACAGTATATATATATAACTGCATTACAATTCATGAATTTATGCCATCTGGTAGACACGCGAAGCATTGCAGCCTATTAACAATCCTAATCATTATCATTTAACAGATTCAGCCGCCCGTCAGCCAGCATTAACCATGCTGGAAGGCAAATGCACGGGGCTTGTCAGAGTTAGTGAGCGGCGCATTCCAGTATCTGCCAGGTACATACTGGGTATTTTGCTCGAACATAAAGTGTCGCAGCAGTATAAATATATATATATACAGAAGAAAACACACAGCGCAAATCTAAACAGTTTTGTACCTGAGGATAATGATATTCTCACCACTATAAAAAGCCAATAAAATGGGAGGGGGGGGGGTTACGTACCCTGGTTCACCTCTAACCCTACACACTGCAGCTGTTTAGGTCTGCGGCTCCACACTGGCCGCCTGGAAGATCGGAGGAAGAATGACTCTAAGCGCAAGTGAGATAAGGAATAGAGAAAACACAAAAAGAATCATAGGCAGTATATCTATATAGATGTGATAATGCTGTTAATATATATGCGCTTACACTGATTAGATAAATATAAGCCTGTAATCCTCGCAGACTCACGAACGTAGCTTGTGGATGGCTTGTCTGTAAACTGCGTGGGACTTCAGGAACTGCTCCCTGCTGGCAATCTGCTGCTTGCTGTTTCAGGTGCTCTTCATCATAGGCACTCGTATCTCACTGTGAAAGAATCTCACAGGGGGGGGGGAGGAGGAGGGGAAAAACGAAGGGGACAAAATATGTGTAAAATCGTTTTTAATCTAAAAATGGAGACTAGTTAAAATCTAGGTAATCAACTCACATTTTGTGAGAAAAATATAAGCAGTAGAGAGTGTTTTGCGAGTCTCTCACACTCGTGTAGAAATGCCGGTTACCAGTCCTCTCTGCAGTGTCTCTGAGTTCCGCACCACGTGATCGGCCGTGGCGTGTGACGCTGCATGTGACGCGGTCCAGCTCTCGCGATGTTTCCTGTCTGTCAGTGCAGGGATTCAATTCCGGAGCTCCAAACGAAAATCGTGCAGAGGCTTCTCGGCGTCTCTCTCCTCACTGCTGATGAACAAGCTGGCCCTACGCGTTTCTCCCAGCGGGCTTCGTCAGGGGCTGCTAATGATACACTAATCCCTACCAGGGTACTTATATACCTCCCCAACAGTGATTGGCTCATTCATAATTAACTCAATCAATTACCTTTTATCAATAAAATATGTTGCTACTAACATCACTAACGTTGTGTATTATTGGAATCAAACCAGAATAGCATATTAAAAAACAGCAAAATGGCATGAAGAACTTATGTTGTACAGACAAAGCAACCTGCACTCAGCTGGTACTTTATAACATATACCTCAAATAAGTCTATTAATACAACCACATATGTATTGAAGTGGGGCATAAATGGTATTATTGCTCTAACCAGCTGGTAAAGGTTAAGAACAACTTGATTCAATATTAGGGACCAACAGGGGAATGTCTACAAATCATGTTAATCTAATTGTGATATTTATATATCCCAAATTTAACCTAGGATGAATAATATCATATGATGTCATATGATATTTTAAGGGAATATAGGGATGTTTAATGGTGTCAAATAACCCAAATGGAATTTTATAGATATATATTGGGCTAATTTAAATTAATTTTCGGAGATTTTTAGATAATAAGATCCTATTATAGGATTATCTGATTTTGATACAACCAGCAAAGACAGCAAAGAGAACCTGGAGCTATTCTCATATGATATATAACTCTGGAATAACTCCTACGATACTATAATTCTTAAGCATGGTAAATCTAAATATTTATGTTTACAGAAATATCAGGAATAATAACCTGACTTATCTTCTAACTACACTTACCCAACTGTGACAAATAATTGAATAATAATATATAAAGTGACAAACATAATTTATTAAACCAAAGTATATAAGAACCTTGGTTATTAGTGTATAATAATATTTAATTCCCAAACTTACTTCAATATGAAATTCTATTACCTAATATAGTGACATGTGCATATAATCCAGATTAATACTCTACAGTGAGATGTATACTATAATAGATAAATTAATAAAAAGAAGAAACATATTATTAAATAACAATAAATATTGTATAATTTATAGATACATAGGTCCAACATATGGTGATTGTACCTCCATATAGACTTCCAATCTTAATACAGACTGATATAAAGAACAATTCTAAACACATAAACTTATGAATAGTCTATTCTTAATATGATGCCAGTATGTGAACAGTCTATGGCCCACAATATACATGTTCCAGGTAGTAGGGTGGTGTGTATAACGTATAGCTGGTTCATTATTATTACTGAGCTAATACATAAACACTCTATAGCCCACACTATATAAATTCTAAGTACCCCAATGGTACGCCGATAATATGTTAACGCTAAACAAATAAGCGGTGAGCTAATTGCATAACTATCGGTACTAGAAATCTTGACATACATATCAGTCAATACAGAGGGTTGTTATATATGGATCAGTGGAATATGAGAATGGGCAGATTGGTGGGTAGTATACCCCACAAATAGGTGAATACTACACAATGAAAAAATGCCAGATCAAAAGGCATGGTACACAGTATATATTAACAGATCTTTAAACCAAAATCCAGAGAATTCGGTGGATAGTGTACACCTCTCACCTTCAACACCTTTATCAAATACAGGCAAAGAATGTAAAGTTTATCTATAGCCTTATTACAACAAGATATTATATAGCACTAAAAAAACTTTATTACCAAGATTGTTCAGAAAAACGTAAGATGACATGTTATAGTGTATTCAATATTACAATAATTGCCTCCAAATGTAGTTATCACGGAAAAAAAATTTTTAAAAGAAAAAGCACATACACAAAATCAATGTCCAATAATACACAGGGCTAAACAACACAGGGCTAAATACATCCTTAGCAGAGCACATAGAGAGAGCTTGGGGATACATGTTAGTCCTTTAAAAAGGATCCCAGGTCAATATCGATGTTCATACCGTTTGGAATGAGTGTTTTCATAGTATAAATCCAAAAGGTTTCCTGTCGTGAAATTTTGATGACCTGGTTCCCCCCCTCCAATTGGGATGAATTCTATCAATGCCGAAGAACTTTAGCCCATTCGGATTTTGGTTATGATGTTCCTTAAAATGTTTGGACACACTATGCTGCATAAATCCTTGCTCAATGTTCTTTATGTGCTCTGCTATCCTTAACTTCAATTTTCTAGTTGTTCTCCCTATGTATTGTTTGTCACATGGACATTGCAACATGTAGATCACATAAGTGGAGTTACAATCAATGAAATCCTTGATTTCAAACTCCTCCTGTGTTACGTGAGATGTTACTTTTCTAAAGGACTTTTGTGTGTTGGGATTGATCTTACACCCTCTACATGTTTGGCATTTAAAAAAGCCTTTAGCTACACTTATTGGTTTAGTGCATTCTTTCTTTAGGCAACTTGGTGCCAATCTTTGCTTTAAATTTGGGGCCTTTGTGAATATAATCTCGGGATTTTTCGGCAATATTTGTTGCAGCATTGGATCTTGATGGAGGATCTTCCAATGTTTCTGGAATATCCTCCTTATATGGTGTGAGGATTCGTTATATCTCGTAATGAATGGAATTGAGACCTTATCCTTCTCTCCTTTCCTCCCTTCTTCCCTAGTTGATTTATACGTTAACAGATCTTTTCTCTCCATTTGTGTTACTCTTTGGTAAGCTGTTTCTACCACCTCCTTTTTGTATTTTCTTTCATGAAATTTGGACATTAATTCATGTGCTTGTTCATGATAAGTGCTCTCCAGAGTACAATTCCTACGCACTCTTTGCAATTGGCCCAAAGGTATGTTATCTATCCATCTATCTAGATGGCCACTATCGCCCATTAAGAAGTTGTGACAGTCCACTTCTTTTACGTGGGTCTTAGTCTCTAAGGCTCCATCTTGAACATATATAAACAAGTCTAAAAACTCTATATTGACTTTACTATATTTGTTGGTAAATTTTAAATTGTAGGGGTTGTTGTTTAATTGTGCCAAAAATTTGTCTAGTAGCTCTAGGCTGCCGGCCCAAATGAATAATATGTCGTCAATATATCTATGCCAGGATACCAGATTTGCTCCATACTCATGACCAGACCAGATGTATTGGTCTTCCCACATACCCATCAGGATATTGGCATAATTTGGAGCAAATCTGGTACCCATGGCAGTACCCCTAACCTGTAGATAGTATTTTTTGTCGTACCAGAAATAGTTGTGGGTAAGAATGTGGGCTATACAATCCACTATAAATCTAATCTGTAATGGACTAGTAATTTTCCTTGAGTGAGGACTTCCCGTACTGCAAGACACCCCTGTTGGTGATCAATCACCGTATATAGAGAGCTAACATCACACGTAACTAGTACGTATGACTCGCTCCACACCACCTCTTGTATTAATTTTAGTACTTGGATACTATCCTGAACATAGCTTCTAAGTTGTTTTACTGGCTGTATGAGAAAAATATCTATGTATCCCGAGAGGTTGGCGGTGAGGGATTTTATTCCTGAAACTATCGGACGTCCTGGGGGGTTGGTGGCATCTTTGTGGAGTTTCGGTAAATGGTAGAAAACCGGAATCCTTGGGGATTCAGTATTTAAGTAATCCCATTCTGTTTTATCAAGGATTCCATCTCTATATCCTTGATTTAATAATTCTGTCAATTCTATCTTGAATTGGTCAGTGGGGTTGTTTGGTAATATGGTATATGTAACCACGTCCCCTAATAGTCTATGAGACTCGTTGTCATAGTAACTCCTATTTAAGATTGCCACCCCCCCCCTTGTCTGCTGGTTTTATGACTATGTCATTTCTATCCGATAATTCCTTTACTGCTTCCAATTCGGTTTTGGTCAGATTTTTTGCAGTTCTGGATTTTTTATCTTTGCCCAGTTTTTCTAAATCCTCTTGGACCAACTTCGTGAATGTACTGTATCAATATGTCCTCCTTTTAGATAACTAGGGTAGAAGATTGAACTCTTTCTACAGGGGGAATGTACGAATCGGTCACATGTGGTGATATTATTTACAATTACTTCATGTGTAACATTTTGTTTGAGAAAGTATTTTTTTAGTGTTAAGTTCCGTGCGAATTTACTTAGATCAATATATGTATTAAATGTATTGATTTTGTTGGTGGGTGCAAATGCCAACCCTTTAAGCAGCACGCTGGTTTGATCTTTGGTTAAAATGATGTCACTTAAATTGTATATACCTGTCATATCACTGTCTAGGTGTTTGGTTTTTTGGCGGGCTTTTGTCCCTCCTCTCGTTCCTCTTGGTGTGGGCTTTCTATTTTCCTCTTTTGGGGCGTATGTGATTTGTTCTCTTCCCTCACTTGTAATTGGGTCTTTTGTGTCTCTCCTGGTTTCTCTCTTTGCTGTCTCCTTTCTAAAAAAGAAGAGGTAGAGGTTGATGGTTTTACCTCCTCCTCAAAAACCTCCTCTCTTTCTCTCTCCTTGGGACAATGTTCTTGTTTTTGTTCTGGTTTATTACTGTACCCTTTCCAACTATAATTCCCTCCTCTGTAGCTATTTGACCCTCTTCGGTCTCTGTCATGGTAGTGTTTATTCCTATTCCAGGGTCTGTTGTCTTTGTGATAGTATTTATTGGTATTGGAACCATAATACCGATTCCCTTCTACGTTTTGATGTCCCTGTTGTGTGTCATTTGGGATGGGCCCTTTATTCTCTTGTTTGAGTTCTTTTTGGTTTGTTTTCCATGATCTGTAACAATTATTTATATAATCCTCCTTATCTCTTCTAAACTTCCTTTGTTTGGATAGTTTAGTGTCTTTCTCAATTTTGTCTGTTCTTTGTTTTACTTTTTTCTCAATATCTTTATGCTTTTCAGTTTTATCCAATTCATTCAATTTATTTTCTATAGTGACAATGTCTGTTTCTAATATAGCTAAACTTTTGTTCCTTTGTTGTATAAGTAATTTCATCAATTCGAATGAGGCCAAATCTAATATGTTGTTCCACTCCTTCATAAACTTTACATCGTCTTGGTCTGAGGTTGGATCCTTAAAAATCCTCAAACCTCTTGGGATTCTTTCAACAGCAATATATTGCTCTAGTGTTATAACTTCCCAGTAAGCCTTGGTATCCTTGACCATTAATCTCTCTAATTTGAGAAACATGGAATCTAAATCTTCCTCGTCCCCTGCTACGCTCTCTAATCTTAGATCATCTGAGAATATGTCCTCAGAATTAATGCCTCTATGTTTCCTCATATAGAATATGGATTCTTGATCCATAGCCATGGCCATGATGAACACTGTTTAGACTGCTGCTATATGTATAGTGGAAGAATATGTATACAGAAGAAACACACAGCGCAAATCTAAACAGTTTGTACCTGAGGATAATGATATTCTCACCACTATAAAAAGCCAATAAAATGGGAGGGGGGGGTTTACGTACCCTGGTTCACCTCTAACCCTACACACTGCAGCTGTTTAGGTCTGCGGCTCCACACTTGCCGCCTGGAAGATCTGGAGAAGAATGACCTAAGCGCAAGTGAGATAAGGAATAGAGAAAACACAAAAAAAGAATCATAGGGCAGTATATCTATATAGAGTGGATAATAGGCTGGTAAGATATGCGCTTACACTGATTAGATAAATATAAGCCTGTAATCCTCTCAGGGACTCACGAACGTAGCTTGTGGATGGCTTGTCTGTAACCAACCCGGAAGTGTGAGAGAGGGAAGACGCGACTGTCTGGTGTATCGAGCTGAGAGAAGGCTCAGGAACCTCCACTGTGGGTGCAGACCTCATGATCGTATGATCTAACTGCTATCTATATATGAAAAACCATGTGAGTGTATTTCTTACCATCCTACTGCATAATTTGTTTTATGGGTGCAGTCTACACTATGTCTGTTCTTCTTTTTTAATTCTATACAAGCGGTGACGATACCATAAAACTCATGCAGAGGCAATTTCTATTGGGGAGTTCATCGCTACCTAAATATACCTTTACATACACCTGAACACAGATTACTCTGTGACTATATAAATCATTGGGTGTTTATCGTCTGGATGTTACAATATTAGCATCAGACATATTGCATTTGTTGGATATGTTTTTTATTTTTCATGGTCTTTGCGCTCCCTGATTGTCTTGGACTTCGACTTCTCCTGGATTAAAGAAAGTTAATCCTACCTTGGGTTGAGCTGCATTCTGACTAACCTGTTTGTATCCACTTTATTTATTTTTCACATTTTTATTGTGTATTCACTTAGACTTAATTCACAGTCACTTCACATTGTATGTCACTAATTAATGTGTTTAGATATAAGCGCTATTAGATAACACCCTCCTTCCATTCAGCGTTCTATAAGTGCACCAACACTATCCAGCAACGCACGGATCACGCCTAAAGGGTGGGGGTACCACTTGGGGACACTTACATGGTAGAGTGGCCAAGGGCCCTGAACAGTAATTTGGACACGGTGTGGGGGTAACACGGTGGTGGGTCACTGCAGACGTGCAGGATATATATATGTGAAACCCCTTTATGCAATATAAGAGCGATTGACATATATCCTATGTGTGTGTTTAGTAAAGGTTATAAGGTTTCAATTATATGTTGTGTGGTACTATTACTTGTTCCTGCACGGGGTCATCCCCAACACTAGGGATCCCGTACAGGTGAAGGCACTGTCACCTAGTAGCTCAGGTGTAGCCCAGGCTCTCAGTGGCAGAGGGTCAGGTCTCTGTGAGCCAACAGGTAATATCAGCACCCGTAAACTCTTCCCGTAAAGGGGTAAGAGGGCTACATACTGTATATATACTGTATATATATATATATATATATATATATATATATATATCACAACAAGAGAAAAAATATTAGCGCCAACCTATCACTATATAATATCTCTATAAAAATAAAAGGTGATAGTAAAAATAAAAGTAAAAATAATACAGATAAGAATAAAAAACCTATGCTAAGCACAGTGGATAGAATAAAAATTAATGTATTAAACTAATAAAATGCATAAAAAATACATAAAAAAAGAAAATGTCCAGAAAAATATATATAAAAAAATATATACAAATCCCAAGATATTCCAATTGCTATCCAAAAGAGTCTCTGCAGCCCGAATGAAGGGAACACCACTTCCTTGAGGATATCTACAAAAACACAGAAAAAACAGGCGCACTCATAGCGTAAAATTGTATAACAATAAATTTATGGAATAAGGGATAAAAATACACACTCACAAACAGAGCTGAATAAAATGCATTTTTGAGTACAACTCAGCCCGTTCAGTCGCAGGAACCCAAAGAGGAGGACTTCGGTGTGATGTCCGTGGTGTGTCTTGCCACAATAGCCCCTCTATGTCCCAGCAAGGACCGAAAGCCACGAGGGACGCCGCCTTCCCCTTGCTCCGGCGCTACACAGAGCATACACTGAATCAAATCTCGCGTGAGCTCGATGACGTCAGCGAGGTTTCAGCCGGAGACAGTTCACAATGTAAACAGGAACTTGAATGTCTGAATGGCTGGTAGCAAAATGCTAGCAACGCAGCAAAAGTGCAATATATGCAGATGAGTGTCAGTATAAAATATACAAACTGGACAGTAGGCTCCACAGCAATCTCTACGCGTTTCGTCTCGAACGAGACTTCATCAGGAGTTAATAGCATAGGCATTAAACACAGTTATATAGTACATAAGACCAATCAGAGCATAGAAGACAGAGGATTAGTGATGAGATACACATGATGAGTAATAGGGTTGGATTAACCCCCATATATGCCAAAGCACACATAGATATGGATTCACAATTTTAATCCTAAGGACCAAATATATTATTGCATATAGTATTAAGCGCTTCAACTAGTGCATTAATTATATATCACAATTGTAAAACAAAAATTAAGCACACAAGTTAGCCAAAAAGGTTAACCAAAAAGATTAAGTAGAATGTCATTGGTAGATAACTTGCATAGTAACATATATATAATACATACACTGGCGACACGTTTTATTGAAGCACGGCTAGCACCGCAAGCCGGGGGATGCCCCGGCGTGCTAGCCGCACTCCCTCAGCGTGCCGCGCATCACCGATGCGCGGTCACGCGTCATCGGGTGCCTGCGCCCCCTGCATGCGCGTCCAGGGCTCCCCGAGGGAGCCCTGGTGTCCCGCGATGTGGGGGACGGCGGCAGGGGGTTCCGGGGGACCCGGCGGACCCGGCAGCGGGAGGGAGAAAGCCCTGATCGGAAAGCGCTCCTCCGCTGCTTCGGCGCGCGCCCGGCACCCTCCGGCGCGCGCCAGGTTACTGCTGCGGCCGAGAACGGGCAAATGCTCGAATAAACTCGGCCGCAGCAGTATAATACAAGAAACAGATGTCAATACATGGTAAACAATACCCTAAGTATAAAGAGATAGCTGAATAACCACTAAATGTAGAAGGAGATAAAATAGGTATTATAGAGACTCAGAGGGACCCAGGTGCAAAAAATAAGACAAAGGAGCTAACAAAAAAGCTGAAAATGTGTAATAAATATAATATAAAAATATATATTAAAAAAAAAAAAATATATAAAAAATATATATGTAAAGAGGGAAAGGAGACAGGGGAAGAAAAAGAGGTGTATGAATGAGAAATAAAAAATGTATGAATAAAGGTGAAAATATAAATAAAAATGAAAAAGAAAAAAAAAAAAAAGTACATAAAAGTGGCAAATAAAAATAAAAATATAAATGTAATAAAAAATGTGTGAACAATGAAGGATACTGGACCAATGGTGGTCACGCAAAGTCAATGGTACCCATATAAATGATGTAGATTAGGCCAAGTTAAGAATGAACAAATAATTTGGTATATAAATGTAAAAATACAGAGCCACTGTGGTGTAATGGTGCCCACACGGAGGGAACGAAATAAATCGTTCAACCCAGACCTCCCTGCTACGCACCA
This sequence comes from Ascaphus truei, assembly GCA_036426205.1. Classification (NCBI taxonomy): domain Eukaryota; kingdom Metazoa; phylum Chordata; class Amphibia; order Anura; family Ascaphidae; genus Ascaphus; species Ascaphus truei. The sequence goes on from CM071569.1 coordinate 112,404,116, forward strand.
AACCTCACAGTAGACAAAATGATGTAACTAGACTACTGTACTGATATCTATTGTGTCATTGAGACCCCCCGGAACCAATGTACCAAGTACATATATCCAGTAGGTCTCCCTGACACACAGTTTTTTGAACCTATCACCCTCCGAAAGGGAAGGTGAGATGGCCTCGATACCAAAGATGGACAGAGAGCAGGGATCCTTATTATGCATAGTATCAAAATGTCGTGATAGACAGTGCGACTGAAGGCCATGTTTGACATTTTGTCCCTCGTGGCTTTCGGTCCCTGCTGGGACATAGAGGGGCTATTGTGGCAAGACACACCGCGGACATCACACCGAAGTCCTCCTCTTTGGGTTCCTGCGACTGAACGGGCTGAGTTGTACTCAAAAATGCATTTTATTCAGCTCTGTTTGTGAGTGTGTATTTTTATCCCTTATTCCATAAATTTATTGTTATACAATTTTACGCTATGAGTGCGCCTGTTTTTTCTGTGTTTTTGTAGATATTTTTCATTTTTATTTATATTTTCACCTTTATTTCATAGCATTTTTATTTCTCATCATACACCTCTTTTTCTTCTTCCCCTGTCGTCCTTTCCCTCTTTACATATATATTTTTTAAATATTTTTTTTTTTTAATATATATTTTTATATTATATTTATTACACATTTCGCTTTTTTGTTAGCTCCTTTGTCTTATTTTTTGCACCTGGGTCCCTCTGAGTCTCTATATACCTATTTTATCTCCTTCTACAATTTAGTGGTTATTCAGCTATCTCTTTTACTTAGGGTATTGTTTACCATGTATTGACATCTTTTCTTGTATTATTTATGCTGCGGCCGAGTTTATTCGAGCATTTGCCCGTTCTCGGCCGCAGCATAACCTGGCGCGCGCCGGAGGGTGCCGGGCGCGCGCCGAAGCGCGAGGAGCGCTTTCCGATCAGGGCTTTCTCCCTCCCGCTGCCGGTCCGCCGGGTCCCCCGGAACCCCCTGCCGCCGTCCCCCACATCGCGGGACACCAGGGCTCCCTCGGGGAGCCCTGGACGCGCATGCAGGGGGCGCAGGCACCCGATGACGCGTGACCCGCGCATCGGTGATGCGCGGCACGCTGAGGAGTGCGGCTAGCACGCCGGGGCTCCCCCGGCTTGCGTGCTACCTTGCTTCAATAAAAACGTGTCGCCAGTGTATGTATTATATATATGTTACTATGCAAGTTATCTACCATGACATTCTACTTAATCTTTTGGTTAACCTTTTTGGCTAACTTGTGTGCTTAATTTTTGTTTTACAATTGTGATATAATTAATGCACTAGTTGAAGCGCTTAATACTATATGCAATAATATATTTGGTCCTTAGGATTAAAATTGTGAATCCATATCTATGTGTGCTTTGGCATATATGGGGGTTAATCCAACCCTATTACTCATCATGTGTATCTCATCACTAATCCTCGTCTTCTATGCTCTGATTGGTCTTATGTACTATATAACTGTGTTTAATGTCCTATGCTATTACTCCTGATGAAGTCTCGTTCGAGACGAAACGCGCTAAGATTGCTGTGGAGCCTACTGTCCAGTTTGTATATTTTATACTGACACTCATCTGCATATATTGCACTTTGCTGCGTTGCTTTGCTAGCATTTTGCTACCAGCCATTCAGACATTCAAGTTCCTGTTTACATTGTGAACTGTCTCCTGCTGAAACCTCGCTGACGTCATCGAGCTCACGCGAGATTGATTCAGTGTATGCTCTGTGTAGCGCCGGAGCAAGGGGAAGGCGGCGTCCTCGTGCTTTCGGGTCCTTGCTGGGACATAGAGGGGCTATTGTGTGCAAGACACACACACACGGACATCACACCGAAGTCCTCCTCTTTGGGTTCCTCGTACTGAACGGCTGAGTTTGTACTCAAAATGCATTTTTATTCAGCCTGTTTGTGAGTGTGTATTTTATCCCTTATTCCATAAATTTATTGTTTAACAATTTTACGCTATGAGTGCGCCTGTTTTTTCTGTGTTTTTGTAGATATCCTCAAGGAAGTGGTGTTCCCTTCATTCGGGCTGCAGAGACTTGGACTCTTTTGGATAGCAATGGAATATCTTGGGATTTGTATATTTTTTTAAATATATTTTCTGGACATTTTCTTTTTTTATGTATTTTTTGCATTTTATAGTTTAATTATATTAATTTATTATTTATTCTATCCACTGTGCTTAGCATAGGTTTATGTTATTCTTACTGTATTTTTTACTTTTATTTTTATCTTATTCATCCTTTTTATTTTTATAGAGATATTATATAGTGATAGGTTGGCGCTAATATTTTTTCTCTTGTTGTGATATATATTATATATATATATATTAATATATATAATATACAGTATTTATACAGTATGTAGCCCTCTTACCCCTTTACGGAGAGTTTACGGGTGCTGATATTACCTGTTGCTCACAGAGACCTGACCCTCTGCCACTGAGAGCCTGGCTACACCTGAGCTACTAGTGACAGTGCCTTCACCTGTACGGGATCCCTAGTGTTGGGATGACCCCGTGCGGAACAAGTAATAGTAACCACACAACATATAATTGAAACCTTATAACCTTTACTAAACAACCACATAGGATATATGTCAATCGCTCTTATATTGCATAAAGGGGTTTCACATATATATATCCTGCAGTCGCAGTGACCCCACCACCGTGTTACCCCCACCACCAACCGTGTCCAAATTACTTGTTCAGGGCCCTTGGCCACTCTACCATGTAAGTGTCCCCAAGTGGTACCCCCACCCTTTAGGCGTGATCCGTGCGTTGGCTGATAGTGTTGGTGCACTATAAGACGCTGAATGGAAGAGGGTGTTATCTAATAGCGCTTATATCTAAACACATTAATTATGACATACAATGTGAAGTGACTGTGAATTAGTCTAAGTGAATACACAATAAAAATGTGAAAAATAATAAAGTGGATACAAACAGGTTAGTCAGAATGCAGCTCAACCCAAGGTAGGATTAACTTTCTTTAATCAGGAGAAGTCGAAGTCCAAGACAATCAGGGAGCGCAAAGACCATGAAAAATAAAAAACATATCCAACAAATGCAATATGTCTGATGCTAATTGTAACATCCAGACGATAAACACCCAATGATTATATAGTCACAAGTAATCTGTGTTCAGGTGTATGTAAAGGTATATTTAGGTAGCGATGAACTCGCCAATAGAAATTGGCCTCTGCATGAGTTTTATGGTATCGTCACCGCTGTGTATAGAATTAAAAAAGAAGAACAGACATAGTGTAGACTGCACCCATAAAACAAATTATGCAGTAGGATGGTAAGAAATACACCACATCACATGGTTTTTCATATATAGATAGCAGTTAGATCATACGATCATGAGGTTCTGCACCCACAGTGGAGGTTCCTGAGCCTTCTCTCAGCTCGAACACCAGACAGTCGCGTCTTCCCTCTCTCACACTCCTGGGTTGGTTACAGACAAGCCATCCACAAGCTACGTTCGTGAGTCCCTGAGAGGATTACGGCTTATATTTATCTAATCAGTGTAAGCGCATATCTTACCAGCCTATTATCACCACATCTATATAGATATACTGCCTATGATTCTTTTTTTGTGTTTTCTCTATTCCTTATCTCACTTGCGCTTAGGTCATTCTTCTCCAGATCTTCCAGGCGGCAAGTTGTGGAGCCGCAGACCTAACAAGCTGCAGTGTGTAGGGTTAGAGGTGAACCAGGGTACGTAAACCACCCCCCCTACCCTCATTATTTATTGGCTTTTATATTGGTGAGAATATCATTATCCTCAGTACAACAAACTGTTTAGATTTGCGCTGTGTGTTTCTTCTGTATACTATTCTTCCACATACATATAGCAGCAGTCTAAACATTGTTCATCATGCATCATGCATACTAAAAAAAAAAAAAAAAAAAGTACATAAAAGTGGCAAATAAAAATAAACATATAAATGTAATAAAAAATGTGTGAACAATGAAGGATACTGGACCAATGGTGGTCACGCAAAGTCAATGGTACCCATATAAATGATGTAGATTAGGCCAAGTTAAGAATGAACAAATAATTTGGTATATAAATGTAAAAATACAGAGCCACTGTGGTGTAATGGTGCCCACACGGAGGGAACGAAATAAATCGTTCAACCCAGACCTCCCTGCTACGCACCAAACCTCACAGTAGACAAAATGATGTAACTAGACTACTGTACTGATATCTATTGTGTCATTGAGACCCCCCGGAACCAATGTACCAAGTACATATATCCAGTAGGTCTCCCTGACACACAGTTTTTTGAACCTATCACCCTCCGAAAGGGAAGGTGAGATGGCCTCGATACCAAAGATGGACAGAGAGCAGGGATCCTTATTATGCATAGTATCAAAATGTCGTGATAGACAGTGCGACTGAAGGCCATGTTTGACATTTTGTCCCTCGTGGCTTTCGGTCCCTGCTGGGACATAGAGGGGCTATTGTGGCAAGACACACCGCGGACATCACACCGAAGTCCTCCTCTTTGGGTTCCTGCGACTGAACGGGCTGAGTTGTACTCAAAAATGCATTTTATTCAGCTCTGTTTGTGAGTGTGTATTTTTATCCCTTATTCCATAAATTTATTGTTATACAATTTTACGCTATGAGTGCGCCTGTTTTTTCTGTGTTTTTGTAGATATATATATATATATATATATCCACTCTTCGAGGTAAGTATCTACAACTTTGACCAACGGAGGGGCCCCTCTGTCAGTGTGCTTCCTTGGACCCCACAAAGGCTAAGGCCAGTTCTGTCATATACATATATATAGTCATGCTTAGCTAGAAGTATGTGTTACAGTACATTTGCATACAGCCAGTAATTCCTTATTCTTATACCAGTATTTGATGTTCTTGTTTTCCTGCAGTAGCAAACCTAAGCAGGTGTTTACTAGTGACAATTAAGCAATCTGTTACTATTTGTTCTACCATCATGACTGAAATGCATAAACCTCAACGTGATTGCTTAGCAGATCTAATTAAACACCTGCTCAGGCCTAGCTCTGTAAATCGTTAAAATAAGTAAAGCCATAGAATTTAAATTTTTCTATGTACAGTATTCAATTCAATTTTTGCTGTTCAGTATTTCTTTCTTGTTAATGAAACCGCAGAAATAGAAATGTTCAGAGAGCGTAATGGTTCATTAGATATTTGTTTGCCTTTTTAAATCACTCATTTTCTATAGCCATTGCTTTCTGGAAGAGTAAAGAGCACTCACTGTATCCGTCCTGCTTTCCTTGCAGTTGCGTTAGGTGGCATTAATATTCAGTGATCTGCTGCTCTCGCTGTTTCTCCTGCCGATCACATTCGTCATCATAGAGAGCTGTCTTTTCGGTGCGTACCGAGTTCAGGCACCTCCACCATTCATGGGGTGTTTAGTGGGTGCGACTCGGTTCGGGTTCCCCATAATAGATATCTTCATCCTTATCTGTATCCTCATAGGACCGGAAGGGCCACTCTTCCATGGGGTAGGGTTCATTACAGGAACACCACATCTTGTCCTCCATTTTGGTGGTATCAGCTGTATTTTTCTTCCTGACCTCAGGAGGCGCTATTGCAGCTGTTTTCACAGGCATCTCTGTAGACTTTTTCTTCTTTACTTTAGTAGCTTCTGAAACATCATCAGTATTGTGTACACATTATTTCTGTTATACTGGATGTGCACTTGCCAAAAAAAATTCTCCAATTTCCTTGTGACCACAGTGCATTGCTTGCTGCTGCAGTTGCTTGGCTCATTGAAATAAAATATTCCTCTGGCTGCTGCATTTTTTATGGGGCCATATAGGCATCCTCTTCCTCATCAGAGGCCGTGTGGCTGGGCTCTTTACACCAGGAACACATTTTCTTCCCAATTCTTGCAGAACAAAGACAAAAGAAACAGCGCAAAAAACCTCATAGTGTAGTATATAAAAAATTATATTATGGTATAACAGGTGAGTATTGCACGTACATCAGTTAAAATAATTACTAGCAGTACATGTATATGGACATGTTACCAATCAGCAACAGATGGGGTATAATGGTCACCGGATGGATTTTCTTCTCCTCTCACGTCTCCCTTAAATCTTCTCTGCACGGATCAGACCGCCGTGATGTAAGGTATCAGCCCCATGACGTGGACACAGCAACCTGATCGAATTCGTCTGTCCCACGGTGTACTCACAGCAGCTGTTGCAGGGAAGCAGGCTCTCACTCACTGGCTTTCCGGCGTCTGTATGCACGTGCAGCATCCACTGCTGGAGGCTCCTGCACAGAAACTGGATCAGCAGCCGGCGGCACGAGACAGAACGTTGCACCGAGAGTGAAAAAGTCTCTGTGCAGGAGCCTCCAGCAGTGGATCCCTTCTTCTTCCCCTGAAGAAGACGTCGTTTGATGACGAAACGCGTAGGGCGTGGCTAGATTCTGGCCGCCATTTGCCCACGAGCACTGTTGCAGGTTGATTGTAGAACTTTGGCTCCCGTGTGCTGCTCTCCCGGCTTACAACCTCATACATTTGCTACACTGGAGGTGTCTGTTTCCTGGAGGGACCAATACGATGGAGCACTGAAGGCGAAGGACCCCTCTTCCGGTTCCGGTTTCAAGGAGGTGATCCACGTGACAACGCCATTGATTGCGGACGGACGCTGGTGATTGAGCTGCATGGCACATGAGAGCCTATCTCATACACGCCTATATTTGCTGTACTTTTGTGAGTGGGCATTTGTAAGATTTTATGTTCAATCAATACATTTTTATTGTGGTAATGCACTAGGTGTGCGCCTGTTTCTTTCTCTTTCCTTTTTTCCTTCCACCCAGATAATTCCTCCTCTCCTTCCCTCCAAGTCGCTCCTGTGGCAGGATGGTCTGGGCTAGGGCTTCAATACCCCGTGGCCCACCCACGAGGTTAGCCTCGGGGTGTGTCTTGGATTCTCCCCATCACCCCTGGAAGTGGGGTGAGGGCATTGGTCCACCAAGTCTATAATTCAATCAGCTCTACTAAAGGATGCTGAATCTTTCCGCTCTTCTCTCGCCTGCACTCTGCACAGGGGAGACCGTAGTCTCCTCCAAATCCTCGGACCGATCCGCAGGATTCCTTGACTCATGGCATATTAACTGAACTGCATACTCCCGGCATATCTAACCGGCAACTCCAGACTCTCGATATCATTATCAACTCTAACTCTATTCACCGGAGTTGGCTGCTAAATATAGAGCTAGCCCCGCCCCTCGTGATGTCAGCAGAACCTCCCCTCTTGCTCATGCCTGCAGCAGAGTCCAGGCCTGCGTCTACCACTCAGGATAGGGCTATGAAGGGGGAAAACCCATGATGATTACTGGTGCCTGATCTTAACAGGACTTACCACAGCAGAAGGAAGATAGGTATAGCCTGTGCTGTTTACAGGTGGCTACATAAGCATATACTGGATGCACTGAATCTTCACTGTCAAATCCTTGGAGTATCACATATAAATGTATAGACCTATGGTCAAATAATGACTACACCACTATCCACCGTTCATCGAATAGCTGGATGGAGTTCCACTTCTGGATTAGTAACAACCCCCACTGGCTTGTGTCCAGACATATATGCATCGATGTGGACAATGAAAAGGGTGTACAAGAGTAATGTTACTCACATCTGTATGGTCTTCTGTGTGATATTCCTCCACAGGTGTGTGCTTCCGTTTTTCCACGAAATCCAAACAGGCAGGCAAAGGAAAGTTGGAGCACCACTATGAACAGTGAAAAGAAAAACTGCAAGAGAGTGTGTCCCATAAAATAAAAATATTTAATGAATCAGAGAATCAGCTACAAAAAACGAGCCCATAGGCCCCCACCAATGCGTTTCGAGCGATACGCTCTTTATCAAGGTGCTCCAAATTTCCTTTGCCTGCCTATTTGAAGTCCAGGGTTGAAAAGCCTAAGAGATCCAAAGTGTGAAAATGGCCGGGATGTTGCTGAGTGCCAGATCCCGGTACTCAGCATGAGCCATTCACTCTTTGTGACCAAACCCCAGACTGAGAGTCGCCAGATCAGGTATGGTAAACCACCTAGGTGTCAGGCTGACACATGCACTTTGCAAACCGGAAAGCCCGTTTTGTCCATTCTGCAAACTCCAGGCAAATCGGGGTTTGGTGGGTTAAATGTTCCCATGGAGGGGATTGGGCATGCATGTTAGGGATAGGACAGTAAACCCTATAAACCTGCCTGCCTAGCTATCCCCTTGGTGATTCATTATTACTTCAAGCGTGGTTCAAGATCCCATCCAAGTACAGCGGCAGCGGTTCCAGAACACAAGGGGTTAAAACATTGTAACCAAGGATTTATGCCTACTTCAGGAATTCGTTAGCGCTGGGGATCTCAGAACGAACCACAATGAACCAGAACAAACTTTTTGCATTTGATGGAAATATCGTATAATGATTTGTTTCTTCTTAATGATAATGTTTTAGCTTCTTTAAAGTTTGTTTATCTTAAATAGTCTCAGTTCCATTTTCTTACATCCTTGTATTTTTTTTTGTACAGTATTCCAATTTTTTTCTTTGTTCATTTTGTGCTGGGATTGCTTCATTTCCTATTACTTCCTCAGTATCTGCTTTGTCTTGTATGCTATTTTCTTATTATTGGTTTTTTTTGTAGGTGAAAGTTTTCTTTCTCACCCAAAAGAAAGTGTAGTGAAAAATAAAAATGATCTCTCAATATATACTGTATATAGTGTAGTATGTCTTGGTTATATGAAACAGTTGATCAGGGTAAGTACTGCACTCACATTTTGGAAGTTCAATCATGCATTTCTCCGAACATAAGTTTGAACTGGAACAAATAATTTTTATTTGAAACTTTTGATGGTTGGATACTTTCAACACTTGCAAATGTCCCTGAATTGAAGTTCTTGGAACGGATGTTGTCTCCGCTATTCAAGGCACTCCGTATCCCATCAGATGGTAAGTATATAAAGGTATGTGGTTGTGTAAAATAGAGAAAAACACTTGTAGCCCAGTGCCCCTGGCTACATATTCCCGAACCTAACATTATAAGTCCTGGTAAGGAGCAGGCACTGTTAGGGTTACATTTCTCTATTCAGTCACGATACCGAATAGAAATGGTCAATTGATCCACAAACCCGATCCGGCCCACTACTACTAAACATTACTTACAGAGCAGGAACTTTGCTGCAATGGTTACTATGTGCTAATTACAGAGCAGGAACTGTGCTTCGTTGGTCATGGGTTCTCCTGTTTAGGAGTGCCCTATTAAAAAAAAATGTTTCTATGGGTTATACATTTTTACTGTTTTTTACTGTTTACACTTTACTGTTATGCTATGTTATGTTATACATTTGTTGGTGGTATACATTTTTTTTTTACCTCAAACGATGAGCAGTTTCCCTAGGGGGAGTATGTAGCCCAGTGCCCCTGGCTATATATTTCTGGCCCTAACATTATAAGTCCTGGTAAGGAACAGTCAGTGTTAGGGTTACATTCCTCTCACATTTATTTTACCAGGAAGTAATACATTGAGAGTTACCTCTCGTTTTCAAGTATGTCCTGGGTATGTCCTGGGCCAGCATGTGAATTTACTCACTGTAATGTTAATTTGTTGCGGTTTCCAAGTGCTTGTCTGGAAACCGTTGGAGCATGTGCCGGGGGGGGGGGGGTGTACTCACTCCAGTAGTGCTGCCCAGTTACCAAACCTTAGGAGTGGGACCCTTCCCTGGTATAAAAGATGGATCCCTGTCACATTTAGTCTGTTCTGATTCCCAGAGTAGCCTGTTCTTTAAGGAGTAGGTATGGTTCTACCTCACCCCATCATATATGATGACGAAACGCAAAGGGCGTGGCTAGATTCTGGCCACCATTTGCCCACGAGCACTGTTGCAGGTTGATTGTAGAACTTTGGCTCCCGTGTGCTGCTCTCCCGGCTTACAACCTCATACATTTGCTACTCTGGAGGTGTCTGTTTCCTGGAGGGACCAATACGATGGAGCACTGAAGGCGAAGGACCCCTCTTCCGGTTCCGGTTTCACGGAGGTGATCCACGTGACGACGCCATTGATTGCGGACGGACGCTGGTGATTGAGCTGCATGGCACATGAGAGCCTATCTCATACACGCCTATATTTGCTGTACTTTTGTGAGTGGGCATTTGTAAGATTTTATGTTCAATCAATACATTTTTATTGTGGTAATGCACTAGTGTGCGCCTGTTTCTTTCTCTTTCCTTTTTTCTAGATATCATTAGGGACTGGTGATCCCTTCAAAACGGGCTGCAAGAAACCAAAGACATTGCCACTGGAACAGGACTTTATGTATTGAAGGTTTTTTACATTTTTATATTTTTTGACAATTTTTTCTATTTTTTACTTAATAAATATATTTTTTAGATTTTTATCAATATTTTTTCTTTAGGGTTTATTGTCAGGAGATTGTATTGTTATTGTATTTTTTAAAGTTCTATCATAGTATTTTAACCTACTCTAGCTGCCCCTTCAAGCCTATCCAATTAGCTACTGTCTCTCCTATTAATATCTATAAATTAACTGGGATATTTAGCGGCGCTATTTCATATTGTTTTTTTGATATATATATATAAAATCACAAAACACAGTAGCGCCAAGAGATAAGAGGACAATTGTAAAGTATGATAAAACTATATCAGTCTAGATATGGTAGATAGGAAAAACAACAAATAAATGGATATATAAAACAGATACTAATCCACTCCTTGAAATATGTGTCCAGTCCAATAGTTACGCTTGAAATGGGTATATGGCAGCTTTCATATGGGAGAACCACATCCAAAGGAATCTAAAAAACAAAAAGAGAAAGCGCACCGCCCATAGCGTAAAAAGCGTATATATTTAATAAAAATATAAAGGAGAGGGAAACAGGCTCACTCACAAACGGTAATGTAAAAAAGGCATTTGAATATCACTACCACGGAAACAGCAAGATATAACCTCCACAGCAAGGATGTAACGAACGCTGTAAGCTGCTTGTCCAAAAGTTCAGACCTCGTGGATGAGGTGATAGCGATCAATGTGAAAGTCCTGAGTAGTCAGTCTCTTCCTACCAGATAGGTTTTCATCCGAACCAACACTGGAGCTCCGTGCAGCAGGGGAGGAAGCTCGTCACAAACCAGCTGCCCCACAATGATGACGTATCGCCGTCAGTGCGTTCCTGACACGTTTCGTCAGATACACTGACTTTGTCAAAGGATAAATGAAACTTCACAAATATATACAAAAAGGGGGCGGGTTGCTTAACAACCAATATCCAATCGGAAAAGAGGGACATCCCTCACATATTATGTTACAATTCATATATAAAGATTCGCTGATTGAACTAATGAAAAAGAGAAAACAATAATTAATCATAATAATGGAAAACAAAACATAATAAAAACAAATCTGTAAACGCAACAGAGATAATGATTAATTATTTACTGAGTGCAAAAGACTAATCTGATGCACTCAATAAACACATGACTTATATTAACAATGACCAAACAGTACATCCAGATGAAAATAGATAGTGTATATACCCCATATTATTTACAAGGACTACAAGTAAATAAAATTAACCCAAAGATGTAATTCTCATACAAATGGTTAGCCTTGTCCATATGTGCTTAGATCAATTGTACCCCTGTTGTACCTTATTGGTCATTGTTATATAGTAAATAAATAGGAAAGAAAACAGGGAACCGAGGAAACAGGGCTGGACGGGTAATATTCCATAAATATATACATAAATCACAGTTCACACAATCATACTTGTATCTAGAGACTCATTGAATCCACCAGGCGCTAACGTAGCTAGCTGGTAGATCCAATAAGTCTCACGCTTACATAATATTTTGAATCGATCATCCCCCAATGAGAGAGGTGAGACATATTCCAAACCAATAATTTTAAGTGAAATCAGATCCTTTTTGTGAACCAAATCAAAATGTCTGTAGATACCATGACTGCTAACACCGTTAATAATGTTTCTTCGATGCTCAAGAAACCGAGCACAGAGAGGACATGTGGTATGGCCCACATATTGTTTGCCGCAACCACACGTCAGCATGTAAATAAAATACATGCTTAAACATGTAATTGACCCTAAGACTCTGTGTGTGCTACCCTTAACAGAAGAGACAAACTGATCAGATGCTGACAGATGCCCACAGGTGATGCAGCGTGACCTGCCACACCTGTGGTTTCCAGATGACCTCGAGTTGGTTAAGGCAGATTAATTGTTTTTCTTAATTTTAGTCGGTGCCAGTATGTTTTTGACATTTCTGGCTTTCCGAAATATTACTGCCGCCTTGTTTGGTAGATGTGGCCCCAAATGGGGGTCACATTTCAAAATATCCCAGTGTTTATTTAGGATTCTACCAATAGTACCCGAAGATTGATTAAAACCTGTTATAAATTTCAAGGACATAGATGTATCTATAATATGACTCTTTCTATGTTTAATTGTACTTTCTCTCTTTTGTCTCGACTTTACTAAAACTGAAGATCTATCTAGAGCCGAGACTTTATCCAATGATTGTTTGATAAGTTTTAAGTCAAATCCATTGTCCTTGAATTTTGTCTCAAGTACTTGTGATTGGGATATGAAGTCACTGTCCCTTGTGCAATTTCTCTTCATTCTATGAAATTGACCTAATGGAATATTATTAAGCCAGCGTACAGCATGATTGCTATCTGCATGAACGTAGTTGTTAACACTAACCGGTTTAAAGTGTGTTTTCGTTATAATATTTAAATCATCATTCACACCCAATACCAGATCCAAAACACCACAGATTTAGCTTGAATTTCAAAAGTGAGCTTAAGACCTAAATCATTTTCATCAAATGATTTTAAAATATTTCTAAAGTCATCCTCCTCTCCATCCCAAATTAATATTAGGTCATCTATGAAACGGCCAGAGTATACGATACCCGCCCCAAGCTTGGCACACTCCCACACGGCAAACTCCTCCCAATAGCCCATGTACAGGTTAGCATAACTTGGGGTGAATCTCATACCCATGGCCGTTCCACAGATCTACTTAAATGATTTGCATAGGCGCCACAGTCCCTTAATAATCAATAGTGTAGATGACAAAATAAAAATGCAAATAAGTGCAAAAAACAAAAAAATAAATAAAAATGAAAAAATAAAAATTGCAAAAATGTAATATATGAGATATTATCAGATTGGATACCTCTCAACCTTACCAAGGAAATGTGCTAAGATTTCCCACAGATACACTAATTGTTTGGAATGGGAAGGGAGCGATCCAATCAGGTATACCCCAAATAAGTGAATACACGTGAAACAGCTATAATAGTACAATATGATGTAATTAGAAAATGAATAAAACAAAACTAGTTGAGGTGAAAACGTCTTGTCTTCAAAAGAGTGAATTAATAAAAAGTGAAGTACAACCAGGAGGTGTGTAGATATTACTTCTTCCTTTCAAAGGCGAGTTGGAACCACTCTGCTTTCACACCAGTAGACTATGTCAGATAATCAGCTCTCAGCAGGGTATATGCAAAAACAAAAGACACAGAGCGGCCCAATAGTGCAGATTGCAATACACAGGATTTATGTTGTAAAAAGGTAAGAGATGTACTCACACTAAGTACAAAGTTTCTGTACACATAAGGGTTTCTTTAGCAATTTAATGCTTTCAGTCGGAGCGGTGTGTGCTCCCAAGTCTTCTCCTCTGCTACTCGCTGTGCCGCCGACGGTGGCGTGTGACGTCACTTTCGGTTCACGGATAGCCATATCCGGTGGAAAAGGGATGGCAACCAGCAGTGATGAGGAGTCTGTGGGAGCGTCCTAGCGATCGGCGTCTTCTCTTGGAGGCAGCTGCTTCAAACTCGTTGTATATATATAAAATGTATCACTGAATATTCACTGTTTAAGCATTAAGCACTTATTCACAATTATTAGAGCGCAGTTCACCCTTTTTTGTTTCCATCAATTCTTGCAGAGTCTGTATTCGACTTCAGCTGGGCAGCCATTTTAAATTCTCAGGGTTTTTTCTTTTTTTTTTCTTCTTCACACAAGTGGTGATGTAGACTCTGGTTACAGCATCAGTCCCTTATGTGGGTCACTATCTGTCGCAGTCCTCCTGGGCAAACGATGGCATTGTTGCTTTCTCCAGTGCAATGTAGTTTTCCTGCCTGGATGTGTAGCCCTATACTGTAATTCTGGTCACTTCTGCATGTGATTCTTTGTTTTGTTGCTCAGGCTGTTTGCAGGAACTGTATGCAGACAAAAGCACAAAAAATTCACAGGCAGCCTCCGGGGCCCCTTTGAAATTCAAGGGCCACCTCTCATCCCACTTCAAACGCGATATGTAAGAGATGTGTGCAGAGGTATGGAAATGGAGACCGTTTAGAGTGAAATTAACATACTGTATGGCTTTATTGAGCCTGTCCCTTTAAACAGCAGAGCAAACACAAATATACAAAAACAACAAGCACCTATCCCTTTGTAAGGGCTAACTTACTTCCTCTCCCAGTCCCTGTTTTACAAGACTAGGAGGATAAGCACCTTTCCAGCCTACCACCCCAAAGTCTCAGCAGTACCTCAAAGCAGATGGCCCTTCAGGTCAGTATTGTCCAGGTGTCTTGGTCCAGCCTCTTGCAGTTTCCTAGGTCCTCTGTGTCCAGCAAAAAAGAAATCCTTGTTGTCCCCGTAAGAGGCACACATACAGATGCAGCCAGATAGTTGGTTGCATAGTTGGCCAGGAAACCGTAGATGGCAGCTGCCTGAACCTCTTCCTGCTTGCAACCAGACTAATGGCCCATCAGGATTAACACAGTGGGGGGTCCCTGCTTCTGAATGGGACTCTCACTGTGTTAATCTTATCGGGCCGCATCAGTCTGGAAGAGACGTGCAGTGAGAGTAGACAGAATCAGTCACTCTTTCTGCACACCTCTAACAGGCGATCGTATGCAGGGGGTATTTTTTAAATGTCCCGGTCACGTGGGCCTTGACATAGGAGAATTAAACCTGCAGAGAGATACCAGCACCCCATACTGGGGCCTGTATCTCAGGATGCAGGGGTCCGCAGGACTGAAATGAATGTGATTCAGCTTTGGAGACAACCTGCTTCAATAATAAGTCATTAAAATAAAATAAAAGCATCTTCATTACCTTAGCGGCTTGCCTCAAATGTAATGAAAGGGTTAAACCAAACTACCTGGTTTGTTGAGGGTAGATGGGGTGGGTTAAGGGGGTAGTTGCCCCAGGGTGGGTGGTTATGCTTACCGGGAAGGTTGTGGGAGAGGTTTAGCCCTTCATTACCTTAGTGGTTAATACTGCTAAGGTAATGAATTGGTTAACCCCTACTCACCCAAAAGCCCTAAGCACCCACTCCAGGGAAACTATTTTAACAATTTTAGTCTTCACATGGGCATGAGGCAGGACACAGTGCTTTTTCACCTGGATGCCTGCTTCCGCTAGCCACTGTTGGATGTGCATTATTCTGTATCCATTCTTGTACATACGCCTTATCAACATGCTACATTCCTCGGAAATTAGTTTATTTGTCTTTGCTGCTTTGTAAAAGGACTAAGCCACAAATTAATGTATATTGAATGTGTATTCAATGTGTATTGAATCAACATACAATATTATATATTTAAAAGATAAAGTGACAGGTAAAGTATACGCCTACTTTTGACACTTTGGCAAAGTAGTCCAGCCCACGCCAAATGACGTCAGCGATACTGTATATAAAAGCTCTGACATATTGCATAGCCTCACACACTGATCTTTATCTGAAATTACTTGTGCTTTCGGGTACTTTATCTTGTGCTATAGATAGATCCTGCTTCTACAGACACAAGAACGAGCTTGCTGCTGCTATCCCAGCCCTGAGAAAACAAAAGGTGGCAGCTTTACCTGAGAGCCCCAGACAAAATGCCACGGTGGGGAAAGAAACCGCACCTAAACCTACTAAGGCCAATAATCTTGGACAGGAGTGGAGAAAGAAGCATATAGCCAAAGTAATTTCCTCTAAAATTTCCTGGAAGGGCACCTCCAGCTCGCCCGGCACCCATCGCAGCTCCCCTCACCCGGCATCCATCGCAGCCCCTCAGCTCACCTCAATGTCGGCTGCAACCATCATGGCAAGACCGGACCTCCCCTGCTCACCTCAATCCATCCTACAAGTCCGGGTCTATGCATGTTGGAACTTTTTTGTGGTTGCAGAACACCTTTCCCAATGCAGCAATACAGGGACAGAATGGAGGAAAATTTGGACCTGATTTTGGAGAGATGGAGGGACATGGCGGGTCTCTATACCCGCTTCCCTATGCCCACTGCAGCTATAGGGATATCTAGAGGTACCCTCACTACCCCCAGAGGCACCCTCTCCAACATCGGAGGTACCCTGCACACCCAGTGCACCCTTCCAGCGTCCGAATCACTCTGAACACCCCAGCACCATTTTCACCAGTGGAGGCACCCTGTCCATCCCCCGTCTACTTGTTATATGTGTCTTGGAAAATATCCCAGATGAAGAGGAGGGATTGTCAATGAGAACCCTGGATGGAGTACTACAGGACAGTATCCTCCTAGAGCATATAGCCACGCCTGCTCTCCGAAGCATAGCTGCTGCACCCCAGAGGCTATGAGAACTGGTGAGGCGGTCAAGTTCAGTAAGTGACATCCTAATTTCCATTATTCCAATGGGCACTGTGACCAGAAATGTGAACAACTGCAGAGGACAGCCTAGTTGATTAGCCCTGCTACTTTTCAAGCACCGTCCGTTTTGAGCTGTATTTGTACTGAGTGGTGCCACAGAGTCAACATTGATGGCTCAAGTAGAAAGAATGCGCTTCCAAAACATTTAAGGAGAAGCATGATGGAGGAACTGAACAAGCATTTTAAAATTACCCCTATAATTTTTAAAGCCATCACAGACACCATCTATGCCCTTTTGAGGCATCATAGGGCTCGTGGGTAGAGTTCTCAAGGCCAGGAGAAGGACTATCTCTATTAAAAAAAAATAAAGATGCAACAGAAATGTTTTAATCCATTACAGAAAGTTTTGAAAAAATATGTTTTTAAATTGAGCACCATTGGAGTCATTGTTTAATTCTTCTGTTCATTTATGTTTTGCGGGTTTAGCGTTGGGCCAAAGCCAACACTGTGTTAATGCCGGAAACCCATCCATCAATACTGCCAGGTAATGTCCTATGCTTAAATTCATTCATCCGCTGTATACTCTTCTCTAAAAAAATAAATCTTTCAATTGCAGTATGTAACATTTGAACATGTATCTGATACAGTAAAAAGAGGCTACAGAAGATGGCAGGTTGACCGTACAGTAGAAAAGTATATAAAATATGCAACAATTCATACTGTGGTCATTGTGTAATTGTTCTGTTCTTTTATGTTTTGCAGGTTTTACGTCAGGATGAAGCCATGTTCGTGCAGCACACCAATCCATCAATACTGCCAGGTAATGTACTGTACTTTAATTTATGCATCTTGTATAATACAGTAGTTCTATTTTCAGCCAGGTTCCATAGTGACCCGCATGCGCATAAATTCTATGACACGCATATATGTTTCAACCAGGTTCCATAGTGACCCGCATGTGCAGCATTTCTATGACATGCTTATGTGTTTCAACCAGGTTGCAGATAGACACGCACGAGCAGTACCCAACTGTATTTATGCACAATTATTAATATTGAATATTCTCTCTTTACAGTCCAAAATGTCCAAGAGCCCACCAAGTTGAAGAAGATGAAGAAAGAACAGTGTAAATTTGGAAGAAGACCGAGGACGTTTGTATTATTGCATTATTCATTTAAACTTTATCAAATAAAACATTTATTTTTCTAAATTACTTTTTAGCCTTTACAAGTTTTTACATTTTACATTTCATTTCAATACCATTATATACAGTACAATACAGCATGTTACTGTGTGATATCAGATTGTGTGAAAATTATTTCAAAAACACGATAGCGCGAGTTATCGCCTAATAGCATTTCTGGCTGGTATTGTGAAAAACGTTGAAATTCCATTGTCAGACTCTCAAGGTACCTCATTTGGCAGTTTTGCTGTATTTGAACATTTACAGTTGTGGAAATTAATTGAAATGATTTTCAAAACAAAGTAATTGAAAGTACTCTACAAAAGTACCAGGAGTTAAACATATAGGAACATCTTTAGTTAAAAAAAAGGTAGACAATAATTAAATACTTTTATACTCAAAAGTGGCCCTACATATATGTACTGTACATACTCCGTGATTTGACACACTTTAGCACTGTTTGGCATGAGCATTCTATGCTAAGTAGCGTCTCCAGTTGTCAAGTTAACTGAATACTACAAAAAGGCCCCCAGTGCACTTACACGCCCACACCGGAAGAAGCTATTGTGAACAGCAAAACGTATGTCGGGATCGTTTGACATCATTATTTGGCATCCTACACCCTGGTTGGCCGTGTGTCAGGGTTTCCACCACTAGTGCAAGCCTTTAGTCTAATGCTAAGAGCCTGTTAGAGCTCACCTGCACCTTATGGTGCTTAGTCTATCTACTTGCGTATCACGGCTTGTTACATTTTTATTTCTATC
The DNA here is from genome assembly GCA_036426205.1 of Ascaphus truei. Classification (NCBI taxonomy): domain Eukaryota; kingdom Metazoa; phylum Chordata; class Amphibia; order Anura; family Ascaphidae; genus Ascaphus; species Ascaphus truei. The sequence goes on from CM071569.1 coordinate 112,422,747, forward strand.
TACTTGCTCCTCCCATCTTTCCACACTACCTTACCGACCCTGTTCCACAACTGTGACATATTGCTCTGGGCACTGCTAACGTATTTGTCTCAGTAGTTAAAAGTTGGCTTAACATTTTGCAACAATCTACTGGTAACCTAGACTGGTTGCGTCATTGTCCGCATTCACAATATTATTTGTTTCTAATCGTGGCTCTATTCCACTTGTGAATCTACTCAGAGTAAAAACTGATCAAATAAATTCCAACTATTTTTACTGATCGGACTGTCCAGTGTATCATTGGGAATGATTTATGAAGGGAATATCTTTTGCGACTCATCATTCTATGGGGGAAAAAAGTGTGTGCTAAGCACGCACATTTTAAGTGAAACTTCTCGTTTGTCGCAGAAATTTTACTTGTAAGTGAAAGTGTTTTGATTTTTAATTAAAAACATTACAGTGCCAAAATGCAAAGAAGTTTGACTTAGAATGCATGTTTTAGCTATTTGCACTTCTATGTTTATAGTAACTGTGAATTCCTAGTGTGTGTCAGTGTGTGTGTCAGTGTGTCAGTTATTGTGTTTGTGTTACTGTGTGTGTCAGTCTGTGTGTGTGTCAGTCTGTGTGTGTGTTATACCACGTGTCCTGCTGCTGGTGCCTTCTGTGCAGGCACGCCGAGCTAGCACCCCCTCTCTCCTCCCCCCGGTAGCGGAATGGGGAGGGGGTGTTCAGCATACACCGGCCAGGCCCGCTGTTGTCTGAGTCCCCCGGCCCGGAGCAGACCCCACTCTCTCCCCCTCAGCAGAGCTGCGGACACGCGACAGGACTTTGTGTGAGTCATTGTGTGTATTTTTCTCACCTCTCCCCTCTCCCTGTGCGCTGCCTTCCTCCTCTCTGGTGACTGCTGGTGTTGGAAGCTGACAACGCTGATGGCCTCTTCTGCCAGCAGTGACGTCACTTCCGTCACCATGCAGTCCATTTACTGCTATGGAATTTTACTCAGGTGCCGCTAAAGAAGTTTCACTTCAACAAGTCTCTATAGACAGCATTCAGAGGTACCGAACTGCATTCCATGGTTAGCGAATGACTGCAACATCTTTCAGTGCACATTCATTTGAGCTATTCTAAATGATGGTCAGATTAAATCCAGTAATTTAAACAAGTACTTAACACCTGAAAATCTCAGATGTACTTGATAGATGTATCAGCTCAAATCTACTTCTTCAACTGCAACAACATGTAGATAGTGTCAAAAGTTGATACTCTGACAATTCAAGATGAACACGTTCTTGCCAAGTGAAATCACTTGTAAGAAAGATTAAAAATATTAACTCCATCACAGTATTCTGCAAAATTACACTACAGTAATTGGTACGTAGATACAGTACCTTACTTCTGAATGAAGTTCTAAGAGGTCTATGCTATAAGCGTCGATAAGCCACTTATCGAGCACTTATCGGCCAAAATGCCTACTGCTATTAAGTAAGCCTCGATAAGTGGGCAATAAAGTCATGAATCGCCAAAAATTTCAGCTGTCATAAAAAAAACCCCGGGTGAGTGGCGATAAGCCACTTTTCGGCAGGTTCTGAAACGTGCAATTTTAGTAGCTGTGATTAGGTTATCGAGGCCTATCACGGCTAATCACGGCTCTAGAATGGCGAGTTTCTCCCAAATTCCTCCCACCAGGATAAGCTGGCGTGAAGCTGCTGAGAGGCGCGAAATAGGACTTAGAAAAAAATATGCTTTTTTTTCTGCATCGGATTGATGCCAGGAGCCTCTGGAGCTGATATCCATTAATATCAGCACCGGAGACCCCCGGCTTGTATCCCATGCAATAAAAATGCATTTACAGGCAACTTCATTACCTTAGCGGCTAACCGTTAGGGCAATGAAGAGGTTAACCCATTCCGCTACTCACCAAGAGCCAAATACCCCCTTCACCCACCCCTGCTACCCACAATAACCACCAATACCCACCTCCTCTACCCCCACATGATTGATACCAGAGGTCGAGGGCATCCTTCTCCCCCCCCCCCAACACATACAGTACAGAAATGGGCAAAATAACTATTATCCAGATATGGATAATAGTGCATTTGCCCATTATAAAATAAAAAATTAGCCAACCAGCATACATAAAGTAAATAAACCTTTCTACTTACCCCTACCAACATGAAGGACTTCCTCGTCAGCATTCTCCAGGTCCCTGTCCTCTGATGCCAGCAAGAATACATGAAGAAATACAATCTAATGTCCCCTAACCCCTTAATCACCTTAGCCGTTAATAACCGCTATAATAATTAAGGGATTAACCCACCCTCCCCAACTACCCACCCGGAAGGCCTAACCACATGCCCCAGGACCACTATACCCACCCTGTACCCATTGATTGGTACAGTGGCACAACATACCTATATAATATGGGCATGATAAGCCACTATAGCAGTCAATGGTCACCCTAATAAAAAAGCATGAAGGTCAAAAATACACAATAATAAAAGATATACAAAGGACCTAAACAACCCGACTCAATAAATAAAAGCACTAGCCAATCAATTTAATAAAAACACTAGCCAACCAATCAACTTAATAAATAAAAGCACTAACCAACAAAACGATTAATGAATTTAAACCAGTAGCCAACAAAACAAATAATTAATTTTAAATACTAACCAATCCTAAAATGTACTATTACATATGCATTTAAATGACCCGTGTCACGTGACCGTGGGAATAAAATGCAAAGGAAATACAGGCACCCCATAACGGGGCCTGTATCTCGGGAAGCAGGGCGTCCAAGGACCTAAAATCAACTCAGTTCTGCTCCGGAGACCCCCTGCTCATCTACACGTATTACATTTTATATTTTAAAAAAATTGATCGCTGGCGAGATATGCACAGGGAGAGGCAGCTCTCTCTGTGCAGCTCTCTCTGCAGCTGTAAGAAATCGCTGGGTAAGGCCATTTCAGAGAGGCGATCTTCACGTCGCCGGCTACTCATCCATTTTTGGAATTGTGCAATCACAGGTAATCAAGGCTTTCTGAATACCGTGCCAGAAAAGGACCTAAAACGCACAGGAGAAAAAAGACAAAAAACAAAACATAGTGTAATCTGTTTTGGTATAGAAAGACCCTGCTAAATAAAGGTCTACACTTACAGAATAAAAGATCAATATGGGCAGTGATCATAAACTCAGATGAACTGGCCCGAGAACCCCTCCTTCAGGTATCAGCTGGGCTCATCGCCAAACATATTACTCCAATGAGATGCTCCTGTAATAATGGTCTCCTGAGACAGCACACCGCCCCAATGGCTTTTACACAGGGATATGCATCCAGATAAGGAACCAAACCAGGATGTACTAGCGTACAAAACAATTTAATAAATAAAATAGAAACACATAAAGGATATGTCCACTGGAGTACTCCACACCGGTACCTCTGACAGAAAAAAAGTCTCACGCACCACCAGCTCAACTCCGACACCTTAGCCTGTGTGGTAGATCCCATGGAGTGTACTCCTGCAGCTTGAAAGGAGGAAACGACCCGGGTCCCTCACTGCCTGCAGCTCCGTGCACCCCAAACAATGCTTCCGCGTCACATGATGAGTGTACCTCGCGTCTTGCGAGACTTCAGTGCATAATTTCCAAAAGTACCTTCCTGGTGTGTTTCCTTCCTCCACAATATACACCATACACACCAGACTCCTCTGCCCTACTAGTTTTGCGTCCCGCTTCTTCATGTGCCCATGTACACTCATCACGTGACGCGGAAGCATTGTTTGGGGTGCACGGAGCTGCAGGCAGTGAGGGACCCGGGTCGTTTCCTCCTGTCAAGCTGCAGGAGTACACTCCATGGGATCTACCACACAGGCTAAGGTGTCGGAGTTGAGTTGGTGGTGCGTGGGAGTTTTTTTCTGTGTCAGAGGTACCGGTGTGGAGTACTCCAGTGGACATTTCCTTTATGTGTTTCTATTTTATTTATTAAATTGTTTTGTACGTTAGTACATCCTGGTTTGGTTCCTTATCTGGATACATATCCCTGTGTAAAAGCCATTGGGGCGGTGTGCTGTCTCGGGAGACCATTATTACAGGAGGATCTCATTGGAGTAATACGTTTGGCAGATGAGCCCAGCTGATACCTGAAGGAGGGGTTCTCGGGCCAGTTCATCTGAGTTTATGATCACTGCCCATATTGATCTTTTATTCTGTAAGTGTAGACCTTTATCTAGCAGGGTCTTTCTATACCAAAATAGATTACACTATGTTTTGTTTTTTGTCTTTTCTCTCCTGAGGTCCTTTTCTGGCGGGTGTGACTTTTTTCTCTCTGGGTGGGAGATTTGGGCCAGCAGTTTAGTCATTACTATTGATACGGTAACCTGTTTTTTGCTACTGTTTTGTTATTAGTTTTGCGCATCCCTGTTTTTCTTGCATTTCTGAATACCGTGATAGTAACGATCAAAAAAATGGCGAATTAAATGGCCCAGCGATTTTTTTTAATGATCGCTTATAGCATGGGCCCCTAAGAGCCTGATAGCATCCATCAACCCACGTTATCATTCTCCCTTCACAGGGGCAAGTTAATCATTTGAGATAAATAACAGGGCAGGAATTTGTCCTGTCAATATCGAAATCAAAACAACTGGAGTCTGTTGATGGTTAAACATACCATTATATCGTGTCATGGCCACTCAGGCTTGGGTATCTATCTCAGTATCACAGTAGTTAGTATCTTTAAGAAGGAAACCTATCTTTAAGAAGAATCAAGCATAGACTCTAGTTATCCCTGCTAAAGTTGAGAGCATATACTGCTATCAGCAAACTAGCAAGGAGACACATGAGCCCCCCGTGGGTTAATCTTATTATTATGTATAAATATTCAGAACACATTTATTGAGAATATTGGCTTAGACCACAGTGAGTGTTAAGACTTTTATTTTATAGTACATATTTGTGCATTGACATAATAAAGTTTATATTTGATTGATTATTCATCATTTCACTGTACATTTATACATAGTGATGTGCACCACAGTTATTTCTCTGTATGTTTCTCTAGTCACACATCAATTGTTCTCAATTATCTCCTAGGTAGCAGCCACATCATGACTCAGGTTGAGCAAGGTCTCTCTGCTATCTGTATCGCATTATTGTGTCTTTGTTTTTCCTCTCTTACCTGGGCTCCCCAAGCTTTCTGAAGATTTACAGATGAGCCACGATTCAAGTTCACCCTGCACGTCACTTGGAGCGGGTGGACCGCGGTCCAAGTGCGGCCATGATCGTGGCAAGTGCAGCAAAGGGTGAATTTCCCATAAGGATTAACACAGCAGGGTTCCCTGCTTCTGAATAGGACTCCTGGTGTGTTAATCCAACCAGGCCACACCAGTCTGGAAAAGCTGAGCAGAGAGAAATGATCCATCTCTCTGCGTCTCCCTGCACTGCTCTTATAGGCGATCGCGCTGTTTTTATTTTTAGTACATAGGATTGAACCAGGTCGTCTCTGAAACTGAACCATATTCAATTAAGGTCCGGGGACCCCTGCTTCCCGTGGTACAGGCCTCTGTATTGGGTTCCCGGTATCTCCTGCAAGTATAAATGTCCCGGCGTCACGCACCGGAAACATTAAACGGCGAAGATACCGGTGCCCCATACTGGGGCCTGTACCTCGGGAAGCAGTGGGTCCCCGGACCTGAAAGTAATGTGGTTCAGCTCCGGAGACCCACTGCTTCAATACTAGGTATTAAAAATAAATATAAAAACAGCTCGCTTTGGAGATCACATGGTTTAAATAATAACATAGAAGTAAATCCAAACAGTGTTGCACAGTATATATAACATAGTCTCATTCTAACCACAAGCGTGTATCTCAGCAAAATGACACATAAATGAAACAATGGAATGAGAGATGACAGTGTATGGTAAAAACCAACCACAAATGTCAAATATCATAAAGGTATAATCTCTATCAATATCTAACATAACCAAGAAGAATAACATGAGTAATATTAGAACAATATATTTTTATTAACTAATGACGTCACTCAGGAAAGCGTTTGAGGTTATGGCAGCTAGTGCCGTGACCAGCATACCTGATTAAAATATATGTTACTATGCGTTTTTAACCATAGTTGGTCGGAACAGACTTGGAGCATTTGTGAAGACCTCAGGATTTCCCATTAAGCAGTCAGAGAAGGCACCTTAGCTGCATCACGCCACCACCGGAGTCTACAATCTACCGACTGGATTCCTCCGCTCACGCTGTAAGCTTGTCATCTGAGGCAGTTGGATCCCGGAGCAGTCACATTGGCGGAGATAATACATTCACAAACGCTGTTTTTATTACTCACTTTTGTGAGTGTGCCTGTTTCCCCTCCCCCTTGTCTAACCCTCTTGTTTTAATTAAATACACATTTATGCGCTATGGATCTTGCACTTTTTGTTTTATTTTTAGGTCCTTGTGGCTGGATGTGGTTCATCTCAAAAAGCAGCTTGGACTCCTTAAATTCTATATAACCTTGAAAGCTTTGCACACTGGGCATTCACTTGGAAGAGGGGTTCTATTTATTTTTTATGTGCTGTTTGTTTTCTATGTTCTGCTAATTTTTAACTATATTATTGCACTTATAACTTTGTTATTCACTTTACACTTAATTGAGTATTATTAGAATATCCATCATTTATTTAATTTGTATCACTTTGTATTAGAACTTATTTAGTTATAATATATTGTAACGGGTATTCCCGGTGAATACTAGCGTTACTGCCGTGCTGTGCAACCTGTGTGGCTCTCAGGAACCTAAGTCTCCTCTGCGGAGCCTGGGGGGGGGGGGGGGGCATACATATATTACTATCTCGTGGTGCAACGCCTCCACATGGGAGGGATCCCAACGGAGTGGGAGAAGGCCCTCTCAGGAAATATTCACCTTAAACGAACAGTGGCAAAACAGAACTGGCTTTACTGCATGTAACTGGTTAACAACAAATAACAGGTGTCCCTCCCTTGAGGGGACACTAAATACTGCGGTTAGCAATCCGCATTCCTCTTACACCGGGTGATCCCACCCCGTGTCCATAATCCCCACACAATCTGTCCACACCCTTTGAGGGAGAAAACACATATGACTGCGCAGTCACTAGTCCTGTAACAGTATTAAACAGTAAAGTTGGTGCACTTGCTGAACGGGATTACCTGCTGCTCGGGCCTGCAACCGAACTTCACAAAGGATCGGCGGACGGAAGAACACCGCAACCACCATCCCGGGCGATCCCACCCGAAAGGCCTCTGCAACGGTAGCGACAGTATAGGCCCAACTCTCTGGCAGTACGCGCAGCGTCGGCTGGGTCTATTCAGAAACTTACTATATAATAAGGGTAATGTCCCTAACTGGGGCCGGTCCCTACAATACTCCGCTGTAGTGACGTAGGGCTATGTGGGGCCTAAGGGGCTGCTAGCCTAGTGCAGAGAGTCACTTACTCCTGCACGCTACCTCCTTCCCTTAGCTGCTCCCGACACCAACTGAACTGCATATGCAATCCCACGCATATATCAATCCCTTGCGGGGAGATGCTCCAACCCTATTGGTTCCCTGGCGTCACATGGGGCGCTACTGATACTCATGGGAGATATGTCCCTTACAGTGAGGTCAGCTCCTTGCGCGCGTCTCCTGCGCATGCGCAACTCTGCCGAGCAATACTCACTGTTCCCTGCACTTCGAGCCGCCGGGACCTTAACAACGGGACTGCGGCCTTAGCAACGGCCTGCACGCGTTCCCGGCAACAGCTGTAAGTGCAAGGAGAGAAGCCTGGCTACATCATCATTAATTAGTATCATCCTATTGGCACTACTATTTTAAATATTTGCTAGGTATAATCTCTATCAATATCTGACATAACCAAGAAGAATACATATTAGGGGAGGGGGGAATTGGAGGTACCCTCGCAACAGCTTAAATCAACTAGTGTAGTAGAGAAGGCGCTACAATCGGTGGTAAATATTGAGTAGCGAGCTAAAGGGGAAGGATACCCTCACTAATGAGAGCACTCCGTTCTCTAAAGTAATCGATCAATGTGAAGTAACATGAGTAATATTAAAACAATATCTTTATTAGAGCTAAATTTGGAACTAATTAATATATGTTAATATTTGTGATAGTAGCAACCCTTGTCCAATAAGAGAAGACTGCATAGTATTTAAGAGCAGTCAGATAGATGAGGGAAACAATCCTGATGAAGCCGTAAAGTGGTGAAAAGCATTGAATGGAGCTGACTGAATCCAGGAAGCAGAGAGAGAGAGAGATGCGCCATTCTGTGTGGGTGAACATCCGGGGAACCACCAGAAGTGCGGAGACTCGACTGTGACACACCGAAATCCTTGAGAGGAGAGGCGGTGAAAGTGAGAAACCGCCAGTCCCACAGATCACACTGTTTTACCCTATTCATGGTTAAAAGAACATACACCTTGTGAGTGTTTATTTTTTTTAAGTGTTTTTAATATATAAAGAACAGTTTGTACTGTTTGCACTAGTGTTCTCTATTCTCCACTTCCTTTGGAAAGGTCCCTAAATCACCACACTACTATCGCAGACATTTGCCACAGTTTTGGAGATGCCTTTAATATTTGGGAATATGTGAGTGAGACCAGTAACACCAGATCACCTTAATGGATTTATTACACTATATTTTGTTCTATTTCCATCTTATTTTCAGTTACTATTGTACATTGCGCTCTCCTGATGACATTAAAATATGTTCTGTCAGTTTAAATAATAAGAAACGTGTGTGTGCAGAGCACGCACCTTTTAAGTGAAACTTCTTTGTCCTTTGTCACTGTTTTGTCACATAAATTGTGTTTGTGATGGTGATTTTTTAAAATTAAAAATCAAAACCTAATTTCAGTTACAAAACGCAAAGAAGTTTGACTTAGAACATGTGTGGTCGGCAAACATCCCATGTGAGCAATTTGCACTTCTATATTTATACTAACTGTAAATTATTTGTGTATATGTCCCTCTGTATGTCTCTGTGTGTGTCTGTGTGGGCGCGTGTGTTTTCTCCAAAGTGGGGCAAGTGTTGTACCTCCGCATGCGCACTGAGGTCAGTTTCTGCACATGTGCGCAGAGCTGATGGCTACAGCGCATGCACGTTAACGGCTGCTATGGATGCAACAGACTCTTTGCCCACACTGACATCACTACCGTGACTTTACTTCCATCTCCAACGAAGGAAATTCACTCCTGCCGGCAAAGAAGTTTCACTTCAAAAGTATAATCTACTTTTGAAATACAGTACTGATTTTTTTTTTTCTACTAGACTGACACGGCTACAAGAATCTATTTAATTTAAATGGTTCACACAATTTCTAGCTAAGACCTGGTTTTGTCCATCATGTACATGTGTATAACATCTCAGATAATGTTTTGATGCCATAGTTAATAAATCTACTGCTACTTCACTCCAGGTGGCCAATAGAAAGTTGCAATGTCATAATGACATAGGGAAGTTTGTTGGACACATTTGCGGGTTCCAAAGTCAAGTAAAAAGCGAGTTGAACAGTTTACAAATGTGAAGTTTGATTTGTACTTTGAATTGAACTAAAGTAATAATTTTTGAAAGCAGAAAACATATACAGTATTCCAATACATAAGGGATAAAGGGTAGAAAAAAAGCAGTGCACAACCAGGATAAGGGTCCAAAAAAATACTTTCTTTATTAGAACATAGTTCAGTTCAATTAGAACATAGATAATGGGAGAAAAATAGCCCTCCTATGCATTTCGTACGTAAAGGACTTTATCAAGCCTCCTAAGGAAGGCTCATCCTCCGATTCAAAATGTTCACATTTCTATTTTCTTTTGAGTTTGAAAATATTCAACTACATTTTGAAAAATGATTTCTTCCAAAAAATCTTTTAAAACCGGAAACTGGAAACCGTCTGTAAGTTGTTTTCCAGTGACCGAAAGTGTGTTACGGAATAGTACTGAATAGAAAAAATACTATGGTCCCCGTCGCTTGGATAAAGTGAAATACCGCATATAAGTCTTGCTTGCTGAGGCGATTTTCCTCAGGACCACAGCTGTTTGGACTTTTGGGCCACTGCCCTCTCCAATTCATCTTGTTGTGACATTGCGTTTTGTATAGTGGTATTTCACTTTATTCCAAGTGCCGGGGACCATAGTATTTTTTCTATTAATTCATTAGAACCAGTGCACTACAGAGCACTTGTATGCTTCATCCTCTATAATAATATTATTTGATTTTTCTGCATATAGGGTATCATTTAAAGTATTTTCACATTGTGGCCACTTATTGGTCATTGTATAATAAGCACTTACATATCACGGTGAGGTAGTTCTTTTGGTTAGGTCACAGCGCTTTTTGTTTATGTATTAGTTTAGTATTTTGTGTCACATGGAATAGTACTGCTTGGTAAATATGGACCTGAATATTTAGTGAAAATGAAAAATTGAAGGGAATCTTTGGGTTGGTTTACATGTAGCACCACCGGCTAATCCTTGTGCAAAACCAGAAGTGCATGCAATCAAACATAACAACATACGATTACTTCACATGGAATTTCTTTTAAACCTCTATTGCCACAGTACTTTTACCTACTGCCATTATGGCCCTGTTTTGTAGCAAGGAGATACTGTAAATAGACTAACTGGTGTATTTGTTTAGAACCAAGCTCCATGAGGTGAATTTCTAGCATAGTGGTTGGGAAGTATGCAGCTGATGTCTTCTGTTTAATGTGTCATGATTTATATTCCCCGCGTGTAATTGGAGGAGAGTTCATAATGTTCTTGACATGACCAATTACAGAAATTGGTGACAATAACCATTTACCTGTTAACACAATTAAGTAACCATAAATCTCCACTAACCTTTAAAAAGTCTTGTCTTTAGTAATTACTTTATGACACAGCAGTCACCCTGCATTTTTTCTTACTGAAGTTATTGAGATTCAGTCCTAATAGGGGCAGCTTTTACAGTAGATATTTATGTATCTATTGTACATAAGCTTATAGTTCTTTGTCAGCTCCGTGTTTATTACTAATTGACATCTTTACATATGTAAATGCAGTTTTGCATGCTCAAAACAGTCATGTTTTTTTTTTTAATACAAAGGATTTGTGTCTATTTATTTTTAAGTGCTGTGGTATCTAGAAATGCAAAGCATGTTAAATATGCATTTCTTCGAACAAGTAGTAAAAACACATGTAAAAACAATTATACTTAATATTACTCTCTTCATTGTAGTAGCTCAATTGTTATAGTTTATATCTAAAATGCAAATGATTAATTGGATAAGTGAAATATAATGTGCATTTTTAGCCATCTTTTATGTATCATGTTTAAAGGTGTAGGAGGACCAAAGTAAGATGATGAGTGAAATATCGTTGGCCACTTTTTGGAAAGTAAAAAGAATGACAAAAAGTATAATTAGTCTAAATTATTTTTTAAGTGTTAATGTTTCATTTTCAGTGGTAACTCCGATTTATACTGTAAGATGATAAAGGAACCAAAATAACTCGGATGTATTCATGTACTGTACAATGCTTTTACACACAACTCTCTAAAACTATTGTAAAAAATAATAATTGTACTCTACAAGATTTTGCCCTTTCCAGTTATTACCATTGATGTTTAACGTCTTGCTTGGGACTGCTCTTTCTACATAACTGTCCCCATTATATTTGCTCTGTCCATCATAAACCTTCACAATTAAGCTGGACATGCATATTTTTGCAGTTACATGTTGTTGTTGCTGCCCATGTATTAGTAGAACAGGAGAAGGTAGTGGATTTGGGGAAAGTATTTGAGATATATTAACTGAGGAGATGTCTGAACTGTGTGGTGAACTATTTAATACATTACGTGGTGATCAGTATTTTTTTCCCTTTGGATCCAGGAAGAAAATGCCATTCCACCATGTGACTGCTGGCTTGATGTACAAGGGGAATAACTACTTGAACCGATCTCTCTCCCCTGCCAGTGACAGTGAACAGTTAGCCAGCATCTCTGTGGAAGAACTAGATGGTAAGATCATGTATAATATGGTATCACAGTGTTGGTTATACGTCTGGTGTTGAGATAAACTTAAAGATGCCCCTTCAGCATATCTTACAGATTCCATTTTTTTTACTCATGTAACACTGGAAATGGCACACTTCAATGGTCTGATTTCCACAGAAGCTCGCCACTGTCAAGACATTACAATGCTCAATTCTTTATTGGGGAAGTTAATGTAATGTTAATAACAAAACACACAGATGGTAAGATACCAGGCTTATAGTAGTAGTATAACATATTCAACTGTTTAATAGTTATGTCCAGAGAAAAATAGTGCTCAGAATTGTAAGTCACTAACAATAAACTTATAGAGAAAATGATGTCTGGAGCTCCCTGGTAGAGAATTGCAATGAGTGGGTAATAAAGCTTCTAAAGCGTTGTCGCTTGGTAGCAGGAGGAGATGCCGGCTCCAGAGGCACCGGTCCCCGCAATACTCCCAGCCAGCCTAGTCTGCATGTGAAACAAAGCATTTCAAATGCGTATTCATAGAAACTGGATTGCATGCACAAGACCTGCATACTTTGAAGATCTAGGGGCCTATGCAGAGAGCAGCGCTATTTCGAAATTCGCCATTTTTTGGAGAAAATCGCGCAGAAAGCAGCAGAAAATGGCGAGTTCCGAAAAACGCGCCAATTTTTCTTTTCTATTTGTAAAACTCGCCTCGCGGCTGGCGAGAACCTCAATCTCGCCAGTTTTAAAAATATCCGTATGCAGAGAGGCGCGAACGGCATCTAGCGGCTGTTCGCGCCAATAAAATGGCGCGATTGTCTCCTTTTTGCCTCGCCAAATAAAACTGGCAAGAAGCTGCCGCTCGCGGCCATTGCAAAGGGAAAAAAAAGGCGCGAATTTGTTTTTACACGTTTCTGAAGCGCGCATCTCGCCAATTTAAACTCGCCACACGCATCCATGTTAAACATAGCAGAATTCGCACTTTTCTGCATATGGAGAATAAAACTCTCCAAAAAAGCTACTTTTTAATAAATTCGCCAATTTTTAAATTCGCTGCTCTCTGCATAGGCCCCCTGGTCTTTTTAAAGCTTATTTAGGGTAAAATAAATGACTGATAATGAGAAGAAAAAAATCTGCAGAGTATGCTCTTGTATGGTCTGCTCTAACCCGAGCTCTGTAGACAAATGAAAGAGCAGCACTCCAAAATTCAACATGTAATAAAGTGTATCGAAATGATCACATACAGTTCAAGACAAAATATACAAGACCTAAGCACAAACATGAAAAATAACATTTTGAACGTTTGTCTCGTTCCGTCCCTTTTTCTGTTGACCAAACAATTGTACAGTTTATTTTAGAGCTATTTTTTGTAAATGTTTTTAAATTTAAATCATAGGTCCCAAACCTCTTCTCTTACATTTTAATTGATGTCATTCAAACATGAGGTCATCTTAAAACCTCTATTAACGTATTAATTCTTCCAAATTCTGCAGAGCACCGCAGATTTTTTTAAAGCTATAAAACTATCAGAGAAAGCAGTAATATTTCAATAGCTGCAGACAAGGCAATAAATTGTTCAAATTAATTGTATAAGGAGTTGGTGCTTTAGTTAATTTGCTCTGTAAATGTTAATGGTGCACAAGGTATTTATCAATACTGATTGTGATTTTTTTTTTTTTTTTTACAAAATCTATTGTTTTTAAGGATGTAATGTTTGCCATTATTGCAATGCAGAGGAAGAGTTCGTACCCATGTGTTAACATTTGTTTGTATAAGCCCTACCTGGCAATAGGCATATGCACTCAATTGAACTCTACACTTGGCTTCCCTCTTCAATATTGTATATCATCTCAGGGGCTTTCCTTTATCTTTTGGCCATGGGCTGGTCAATATTACTGTAGACGAATGAATACTGTAGGTGCCATGAACTTATCATAAAAATGTATGTACTGTATATTTATTTAATAGTCTTGCATAAATAAAGGTACTTAACAGCATACTTTTGATGACTTTAGTGGTTGTTCACACAGACTTTTTCTTTTTTGAAAAACAGGAGGTATACAGTTATTCCCAAGAAAATGGCTCCATCTTTTGTTACATTCATCAAACTAATCCCAGAGTGATTTAGTAATCGTTTCATACAGTATATCAGCAGACAATCCCAGGGCAAATTTGTATCTGTTCTAAGGCTGAGTCCATAGAGAATTCAGCTGTGCGCAGGCGCGCGGAGGCTGAGGGAAAGCGGGTGCTTTCCCTGGCTTTAGTTCGCGCGCCGTCCAGGGGCGTGTCGGGGGGGGGGGGGGCGGGCCAGTGACGTCACAGAGCTGGTTCGCCCTCATTGGGCGAACCACTCACGTGACTGGCCCTGCGATCCCGTGAGCGCTTAAACTAAACAATTATTGTCGGCTACGCTTCCGCACGCCTGCGGAAGCGTGCGCGAGCCCCTGCTAAAGCTGCTCTTATTGCGGCTGCAGGGGCTCACTGACAAGCATCAGCGCGCCTCAGTGTGGGTCAGTGAATAAGCGCTGACCATGGACTTAGCCTTACAATACAAAATCCCTTTGTGTGTTTCTTGTATTTAACACAAACACACCTTTTTGTGGGTTATTTGTATTCAAGTGCACGTAAGCGATATCGCAGTGGCTTACTTCAAGGTAGGATTTAAGACAAAGCTAAACTTATTAGTCATATACTATTCCTCTGAAGCTGGCACTCTTGGTCAGTTACAGTGCCTTGCTCACAGATGTATGGTATATATATATCACTAGCTGAGAGACCCGGCGTTGCCCGGGATGTAATGTTCCCGCTCCTCTCTGTCTCCTCTCTCCTCCCCCCTCTCTCTGTTTGTCCCCCATTCACATCAATCCAGCCCCCCCTCCTTTACAGCTCTGTTTGTCCCCCTTTACAGCTTCATGCAGTGTGAGTGCGTCAGTCATTGTGTGTGCGTCAGTCAGTGTGTGTGTGTGTGTGTGTGTGTGTGTGTGTGTGCGCGCGCGCGTCAGTGAGTCTGACGCAGAAACACAAACACACACACACAGACTGAGTGACGCACACACACACACACACACACACACACAGTCAGTGTGTGCGTGCGTGTGTGCCTCAGTCAGTGTGTGTGCGTGTGCGTGTCAGTCAGTGTGTGTGTGTGTCAGTGTGTGTGTGTCAGTGTGTGTGTGTGTGTGTCAGTGTGTGTGTGTGTGTGTCAGTCAGTGTGTTGTGTGGTGCGTCAGTTCAGGGTGTGTGTGCGTGCGTCAGTCAGGGGTTGTGTTCGTGCGTCATCCAGGGTGTGTGTGCGTGCGTCAGTCAGTGGTGTGATGCGTGCGTCATTCAGTGTGTGTGTGCGTGCGTCAGTCAGGTGTGTGTGCGTGCGTCAGTCAGGGTGTGTGTGGCGTGCGTCATCAGGGTGTGTGTGCGTGCGTCAGTCAGGGTGGTGTGTGGCTGTGCGTCAGTCAGGGTTTGTGTGCGTGCGTCAGTCAGGTGTGTGTGGGCGTGCGTCATCAGGGTGTGTGTGCGTGCGTCAGTCAGGGTGTGTGCGTGCGTCGTCAGGTGTGGTGTGGTGCGTGCGTCCTCATGGGGTGTGTTCGACGCGTCAGTCATGGGGTGTGTGCATGCGCGTGGCAGCCAGCCGGTGTGTTGTGTGCACGTCAGTCACTCTGTGTGTGTGTGCGTCATTGGGTTGTGTGTGTGTGCGTGGCAGTCAGTCAGTGCTTGTGTGTGCGCCAGTGAGTGTGTGTGCGTGCGTCAGTCAGGGTGTGTGTGCGTGCGCCATTCAGTGTGTGTCAGCCAGTCAGTGTGTGTGTGTGTGTACCTCCTTGCGCCAGCCGGTGCTCCCGGCCGCGGGGGGAGGGTTGTGTGTGGGGGGGTTTGTGTGGGGGGGGGTTGTGTGTGGTGGGGGGGGTTGTGTGTGTGTGGAGGGGGTTGTGTGTGTGTGGGGGGTTTGTGTGTTGCTTGTGGTGTGGGGTTTGTGTTGTGTGTGGGTGGTGGGGCGGTGGTTGTGTGGTGTTGGGGGGGGGGGTTGTGTTGTGTGGTGGGGGGTGTGTGTGTGTGGTGGGGGGGGGGGGGGGGGGTGTGGTGGGGGGGGTTGTTTGTGCTGTGGGGGAGGTTGTGTGTGTATTGCGTGCGGGGTGGTTGTGGTGTGTGGGTGGGGGTTTGGGGGTTGTGGGGGTTTGTGTGGTGTGGGGGTGGGTTTTTGTTGTTGTTGGGGGTTTGTTTGGTTTGTGTTGGTTGGTTTTTTGGGTTGGGGGGGCTCGTGTGCTTTGGGGGGGGTTTGTGTGTGCTAGGGTGGTGTTGGGTGTGTGGTGTCGTCGCGGTTGTGTGTGGGGGCAGTGTGCGGTGGGGTGTTGTGGGGGGAGGGGGTTGTGTTGTGGTGGGGTGCGTTGTTGCTGTGTGGGGGGGTTTGTGTGTGTGGGGGGGGTTGTTGTCGTGTGTGTGTGTGTGGTTTGTCCTGTTGCGGGGCGGGGTTGTATGTGGGCGGGCGACGCGGGGTTGTGGGGGGCGGGGACGGTTTCCCTCCTTGCGCCACCGGTGCTCCAGGCTCGGCCGCGGTGTGATGTGTGAGGGGGGGGGTTCCCTCCTTGCGCCAGCCGGCTTGCTACCCGGCCGGGGGGGGGTTGTGTGTGGTGGGGGGGGTTACATCCTGCACCCCCGGTGCTCCACGGCTCGTCCGGGGTGGGGGTTGTGGTGGTTGGGGGGGAGTAGGTACCTCCTTGCCACCCCGATGCTCCCGGCTCAGCCGCGTGGGGTGTAAGGGGTGAGGGTTACCTCCTTCCCCCCGTGTGCTCCCGGCTCGGCCCGGCGTTGTTAATTACTGCTTCGCCTCCCGGCGGTAAGACGGGGCCCGATGTAGAAGACTGAGTGGGCAGGCGGCGGGGCTTGTGAAGGCGGCGGGAGTTTTGCTGGCGTCGTATGAGAGTCTGAGGTGGAGGAGGCTTGGCGCCGGGGAGGCTGAGGTTTGCGGTAAGGGGGGGCGGGGGGGTTTTGCGGGTTAGGGTGGGCAGGGGGTTTGCGGTGGAGGGGGGCGGGGGGGTTTGTGGTTAGGGGTGTCTTGCGGTGAGGGGGGCACACACACACACACACACGAAGGGAGTGAGGGGTGGTGGAGAGTGGGACTGGCGCAGATCTGAGGTGAGTGAGTGACTGTGTGTGTGTGTGTGTCTCTCCTTTGGCCCGTCACTCCGCCTCAGGCACAAGGTCCAATGGGATTGCCGCTAGGGACACAGAGAGGGACACAGGGAGACACATACAGACATAGAAACATATGACTGTTTGAGAAATATATAGTAGATGAATATAGTTGAGCTTCTGCAGCTCCTTGCTTACTCATTTACCAGGCAGTCTCTCAACTGCTGATCTTTATTCTGAATCGCTCCTGTTTTCATATGGAACATTGTTTCATCACTTAAAGCTGCAGTTCAAGCTGCCTTTTTTTTTTTTTAAAGTGTTGTTTTCTTTACTTCAATAGTTAAATGTGTGTAATACCAATTTACCTACTGAAGATTAAAGCTGCAGGTCAATCCCTTCTCGTTTGATTGATCAGTGAAGATTGGTGACGTCATTACTAGCTGGAATTTGATAAACGCCCCCTCTTTCAGTGTGAGTGAAATGCTTATGAATATTCATGAGCACTCCACTGATCACACACACACACACACACACACACACACACACACACACACACACACTCCGTCAGACACACACACACACACACATACACACACACACAGTCATACACAGTCACACACACTCAGTCAGTCAGAAACACACAGACAGACACACAGTCACACACACACAAGAAACAGAGCAATGGGACATCGTAGGGCCGCGCGGGACATCGGAAGGCTGCGCGGCACATCGGAAGGCTGCGCGGGACATCGGAGGGCCGTGCGGGATATGCAGAAAAGGAACCAAATGGCAATTAAGCTAAAAAGCTGAGCAATGCCTGGTTAATGTGGCTGATATTGCCAACATGGTGATGGTAAATATATGTGTACTGACTGCTGAAATTAAGCATATCAAGGAATGGGCATGATAGATGGGAGCCATCAAAATGAATGCATACCATAAAAAATATTAAAATGAACACCCACAAAAAATGGTGCAAAACAGTGTAAAATAAAGTAAATAGTGAACATAAATGATGAAGTGGTGCGGCAACAATAAATTAACATAAAGCACTGATGAAATAGCCAATGCAACAAGAACACTGTAGCAACATGGATCAAACAAAACCAGAAAAATAATGGTGTTAGCTTACCAATTGTCAATTATTGGTCTTAATTACTGATTAAGGTAAAAACACTTAAATGGTCCAAAATACTATTGAGACCATTATCTTGCTAACATAGCTCCGTGTGAAACTACATATTAACCCCTGCTGGTAAAATATACCTAGAATGCAGTGAAGGCAAAAAACACCTACAGGTACTCGACAAATACATATTAACATTCCTGTTAATTCCTGGGTTTATGTACAAAATATTTTTTTGCTGCAAAACTGTAGCACAAAAATTAAAACCACACCACAGGTTTGATTAATCTAATGCTGTGTTTTGCCTCATGTTTGTAGCCAGGAGACTTTTATTCATAATCCCCTTTACGTCTAATTGTTCTTAGATGTTCTTAGTGGTGCTAATTAGGTCTAAAATGTGTTATGGCCTTATTCAGTATGGTCCCAATTGGTCAATCACACTCTCACTTGAATAACAACATACAGCTGATTGTGCTGCAAATTAAAATCAGGCCCATAATACTTTTTCTGCAAATAATTGTGACATGTTCTACTCTGTAATGTGGGCTTTAATATATTTTTCTGTATTGACTATAAATGTACAATGTTGGCTTGTTAAAGAACATGCTGGACTCATTACTTGATGGGGGTAAATATAACATAACTAAAAACAACACTTCCTTTCCCCTCTTACATTAATTGGTCTGCCACAAGACACACCAGAGGAAAATACTTTGTTGTTTACAATTTAATAGGCACCTCTTTGTTGTCAAGTTAATTACAGACAGATGCCTTACTGTTCATAATAGTGTTTTGTTAAAGATAAGTCATGTTTACTAGTATGAAATGTTAGTACTGTAGCTCTATTAATTCTAGAACAACTAAAGGGGCAAAAAAGCAGTCTGGATTCCTTCCTTACAAAACCCACCACTGACCTCCTCAAGGCAAAATCACAAGGGCCGTGCTCCTTACGCATTCTATTGGAACTTTGTTCTGTTTTTGATACTGTAGACCAGGGGTGGGGAACGTCCGGCCCGCCAACTGTTTTGGTCCGGCCCCCGTGAGTCAGGGGGCCCTTTGCGCGCTCGCATGAAAGGAGAGGAAAAAAAAAAAACTTCCCCTTTCCTGATTGGCTGCCTCGTGTTGGCATATTGCCAAGAGTTTTTTTTTTTTTTGCCAAGACCACCCCCCCTAAGGAGCACGTCCACAGAAGAGTGAGTCTGCGGAGGAAGAAACTTGAATCTTGAAAATTGAATCTCCACACCGGGCAGCAGTTGCGGAGGTGGGCACCTGCACCGATCCCCCCCCTCCCCCCCTGCGCACGTCCACGGACCTCCTCCGATCCCCCCCTGCTCAGAATCCCCCCCGCACTTCTGGTCCTCCTCCGATGCCCCCCCCCCGCACTACATGGTCTCCTCCGATCTCCCCCCCCCCTGCTCAAAATCCCCCCCCTTGCCAGAATCCCCCCCCCCCTGCTCAGAATCCCCCCCTGCTCAGAATCCCCCCCCCCTGCTCAGAATCCCCCCGCGCACTTACACGGTCCTCCTCCTCCGATCCCCCCGCTCTGATTTCCCCCCCGCTCTGATTCCCCCCATGCGCACGTCCACGGACCCCGCCCCACGCACTTTCACGGTCCTCCTCCACACACAGGCTGCGTCCTCGCTAGCGCTGAATGTGCGGCGCATGGCGAGGTGACTTGCATATATATATATGCGAGCCCCCGCTCACGTGATGCGTAGGCGTGGGCACACACGCTCATCGGCGCTTAAACAAATTTTAGGCGGGGGGGATGCTGCAGGGGAAGCAAGAAAGTTTAAAATAAAATTTTTACTTAAGCGCCGGTGAGCGTGTGTACCCGCCGCATACGCGCGCATCGCATGAGCGGGGACTTGTGTGTATATGTATATATATATATATATATATATATGCAAGTCACCTCGCCAAGCGTCGCCCGCTCAGCGCTAGCGGGGACGCAGCCTAATCACAGCATCATTGGTCTCCTTGACTTCAATACAAGTTATATGATTAACTTTTGCAGAAACCCCCCCTCCCTCAAATGATCTTTGCCCCATAAAATGACTGTGTGATCTCATGCATCTCAAGTTGTCACTTCTTGCAGCTGATTGTCATTCTTGATTGTGTTTGTGTGATTGTGTGTGTGGGTGATTGAGTGTGTGGGTGATTGAGTGTGTGTGTGTGGGTGATGAGTGTGTGTGTGGGTGATTGTGTGTGGGTATGGGTGGGTGGGTGAGTGTGTGTGTGGGTGAGTGTGTGTGTGGGTGATTTAGTGTGTGTGGGTGATTTAGTGTGGGCGGGTGTGTGATTGTGTGTGAGTGTGGGTGAGTGTGTGTGTGGGTGATTGTGTGGGTGATTGTGTGGTGGGGGAGGGGATAGAGTTGGGGGGGAGTGGGGTGGGGCGGGGGGCGTGGGATGGGGGCGAGGGTGCTGGGGGGGATGGAGGGGCATTATGTGTGGGGGGTGGGGGGGAGGTAGGGTGGGGGAGGTGAGAGGGGGGGGTGTGCCCGGGGGAAGGGGGGTGTGTGTGGTTGTGAGTGTGCGTGGGCAGGTGTGGCGATTGGGGTGTGGTGTGATTGCGGGTGTGCGTGTGGGAATGGTGGTGGGGGGTAGGTAGGGGGCTGGGTTGTGGGGGGTAGGGGGGGCGGTGGGGGGGGGCATGTGGGAGGGGGGGGGATTGTAGGGGGGAGGGGGTGTGGGGGGGTGAGGGGGGGTGGCATTGGCGGTGAGGGGCTGGTGGGGGGGGTGAGGGTGGGTGTGGCGGTGGGGGGGGTGAGTGTGTTGTGGTGAGTGTGGGTGGGATTGTGGGTGAGGGGTGAGTGTGTGTGTGGTGTGGGGGTGATTTGTGTGTGGGGGGGTGATTGTGTGTGGGTGTGCTTCGTTGTGTGGGAGGGGTGAGTGTGGGGTGGGTGATTGTGTGTGTGGGCGATTGTGTGTGTGTGGGTGTGATTTTGTGTGTGGGTGGGTTAGTGTGTGTGGGTGGGTGAGTGTGGGGCTGAGAGTCTGAGAGCGGGTCTGAGAGTGGGTCTGAGAGTCTGAGAGTGGGTCTGAGAGTCTGAGAGTGGGTCTGAGAGTGGGTCTGAGAGTCTGAGAGTGGGTCTGAGCGTCTGAGAGTGGGTCTGAGCGTCTGAGAGTGGGTCTGAGAGTGGGCCTGAGAGTCTGAGAGTGGGTCTGAGAGCCTGATTTCCCTCCCCCCTGCACGGTGTACGTGTGCGTGCGCACAGAGACCAACCCGCAGTCAGTCATAGTCACCCACCACCCAAGAGTCAGTCAGTC
The DNA here is from genome assembly GCA_036426205.1 of Ascaphus truei. Classification (NCBI taxonomy): domain Eukaryota; kingdom Metazoa; phylum Chordata; class Amphibia; order Anura; family Ascaphidae; genus Ascaphus; species Ascaphus truei. Next base: position 112,444,258 of record CM071569.1, read on the forward strand.
ACCCAAAGAGAAGCAGTTCCAGCCATCACGTTAGGGGGGAGTTATTTAAATGTTTGACCAAATATAGCAGGCTAATTTTTAAGTTGATAATTTTGGATGGCCCTCGAATGATTTTATAAATATCAAAATGGCCCTTGGCAGAAAAAAGGTTCCCCACCCCTGCTGTAGACCATCCCCTTCCTACTGCACCCCTTCCCTTCTATTGGCTTGTGTAGCAAAGTCTTTTCTGGTTTACTTCTTACCTGTCTGACTGCTCCCTCAGTGTGTCCTTTGCTGACACCATCTCCTCTTCACTCCCACACACAGTTTTCATACACCAGGATTCTGTTCTGGAACCTCTACTCTTGTTCATTTATACCTATTCCAGTGGAAAATGAATACAGTCGTCCAGTTTTAGCCAACACTTTTATTCTGATGATGCTCAAATCTACTGGTCATCTCCTAACCTCTCCCCTTCTTCCCAGTCTCGTATCACAGCATAGCAGCTATCTCCTCATGGATGTGCTGTTACTATCACAAAGCTAATGTAGCAATTCCACCAGAAATTGATATTGAGATACCCAGAGCAGAAAATTGCATGACTGAGCTCTGGAGGACTCCCTGGATTTCAACCCTGTTAAAAAAAATGTTTTGTTGCTTTAACATGTCAAAAACAGAAACTTATAATTACCCAGAATCCCTGGCTGCAGTGGAAGCATTGTATGCTAATAGATAAGGAAAAACAGGGTTGCAGACCTGTCTGAGACATGTGACTGTATGCAGAAACGGTATTTATATTACTCTCTTTAGCTGTCTAAGGTACTGAAGATGCTAATGCCAAACATTTTTTGAGAGGACAGTGTTCATGGCGCAAAGTGATAAAACAGTTAATACTGTATGTGCAAATGAACCCAGTGTTAGTTAGCACTGAAAAACACATAATACTGTAACTCCAAGTAGAAGATTCTCCAGGTCAGCAGACTCTTTGTAGACCCTCATATGAAGAAAAAAACACAAATGCAAAGGATATAGTGCATTAACATTTACTTTAAGATGACAGACAACACAGAGGGGATGGTAACACACTCACACTCTCCCCGCTGGTAAGTAAACAAGAAGTGACTTTGGGCGCACTTCAACCCTTCTCCTTAGATAACAGCACCCGATGCGACCGCTCCACTTCTCAGTCAGGAACAGACCGGGATTGCCTCTGCCAGCGTCTCTCACCCGCAGGGGGGGCACCCGCCGCGTCACGGCCGTCTCAGCAGTCTCCTTCCAGTTAGGGCTTCTCAGGAGATTTGTTACAGTGGCCCCAAAGCATCAAAAAAAGGCCCAACATGTTTTGTCCCACCGGACTTCATCTGGGGTCATGTTTAATGCTAACTGTAACGCACTTATATACCAAACTAGGCATCAGAAATAAAGCCAACTCAGCTGGATCCTACATAGTGAGCCAGTGACTAGCAGAGATGGTAATGCTTGTTCTAATTAGCAAAACCTGAGCTGGAATGCACCAGGCACCTTCCTACTTGAATGCCTAATTAGTATGCACTAAAACAAGTCGTGCAGTAAGCTAATATATGTTTTAAAAGACATACAAATCTTTAATATTTAAAATACAATTATACAATCAGCTTACAAAAACAATGGGTTCATTTGCACATATTAACTGTTTTATAACTTTGCGCCATGAAGACTGTTTTGTTTAGGTTTTAATTTGCGATTTTGGGAAAAACCGCTGGTGTTTAGGCTGCAGCTTGAGTTTATCACAATATTTGTTGCACTTTATTATAGTTTTTTCACCATTTTTTGACAGGAGTCTCAAGAATTGAAACCACAAAGAACAGGAATGTACAGTAGAACAAACCTGATCTCTATTCAGCATTTATTTTGAGCATTCCTTTTCTAGAGCGCTAGCATCAGAATATTGTGGACCAATGTGAAATTCTTGAAAAACTCCCATATTCTTTTAGCCAAGGACATAGGCTAAGAAAGGGAAGCTTGAAAGACTCCACCTCATAAATATATCAGTATTTTGTCCTAGCGTTGATGTTGAGTACCTGTGTTGTTTTTTTCAGTAGGTTTGCTCTTTGAAATTCCACCACACAGTTTGATACTTTTGGCACTGTAGTTTGATAACTTCTGCCAAGGTTTTTTTTCTTTTATTTTTTTGTTTAACTTTAAGATTTGTCTCATACATTTTAATATACTGGATGGCTCATTGCTCAACTTCTGATGCTGCCCTTTATTATTGCTACAGATCTGTCAGCCACAAACTTTTAAAGCTATAATCCAGGGGTGTGCAATCTTTCCCTGAAGTGCCCCCCCTGCCTGCTTCCCTCCCTGCTCACGCCCCTCCCCTCCGTTACCTTCTCTCCGGCGTCAAATGACGCCACGGGGTCACACCACGGGGGATATTAATTGAAGTGTCTTGGGGGAAAAGCGCGGGGCCTCTACAACCGCCGCACCCCCTGAAAAATCTTGCACCTCCCAGTTTGCGCACCCCTTCTGTAATAAATTCTCCAAATTATTTAAACAATTTAAGACATACAGTACACTTAACGTAATTACCAAATCTTTGAACACTTCACCCTCTGCTATAACAAGCAATGCAATCAACTACCTTAGCAGTTTGGTTACTTGAGATGGACTTAAATTAAAGTGAGAAAGTGGTAGTATGAATATCAAAAGGGTTTGTGTGTATTTTTGTTACTGTATGTTTTCCTTTTTGGTCTAACATCACTGCTGTTTTCAACTTGCAATATTTTTCTAGGGTCCTTGCTCAAACTTTTTGCTTAAAAGCACAGCTTTTGTCACATTATAGGTTAAAAGGGCAAAACAAAACTTTGCAAAGTTCAGATCTTAAAAGAGCTGCGAGCATCTTCTCCATAATACAGTACCAACATATTTGGAAAACACATAGACTAAAGCCAATTAAACAATGCTCTTGTGTGTTACAGTATATCTGAGCTCGTGGCCAATCGCTAAACTTTTGTTAACTGTAGTTTAAATATTCTCTTATTATGCTTAGAACAGAAGTTAACAGTTGTTAGCACCACGGCACTGAATATAGGGTCACCCAGGTGCTTATTTATCTAATCATGTTATGAGAGTTCAAGGGAGATGTGGTGTGTGAATATATAAAAACAAAAATCCTCCTCGTGAGCATGCAGTCAAAATGTTATTTTGATTTGAATGTCATTGTTCAAGGTTCTCTTTCAGAGAAAATAGAATATGTCTTGTGAATGTAAGTAGTATTTCTGGAATGCTACATATTAAATAAGAAAGGCACATGTTGTTGTACAGAGCATACAAATGTTTAATAAATGGTAATCCGAAGCAGCTGAACCACTGAATTAGCATTACAGCGACAAGAACGTTGCAATTGAAGTGAGTAAACACTATTCAAATATCAGTCTGCTCTACTTGTTACATTGGGCAAGTCACTTTATATCCCTACTGTATGTTTCAGGCACTAGCATTAGATTGTAAATTATTTGGAGGCTTATTGTTTCTGTAAAGTTCTCTGCAAAGTGTAGCATGCAATTTTAGTGCTACAGTATCATAACACACACCCAAAGTCATTCCCATCAATGACTGCCATTTACTGCACTTATTCCCTCACCTGTTTCTGTAAGTTTCCCATCATACCACTTAGATTGTAAGCTCTCCGGGGCAGAGATTTCCTTTCCTACTGTCTGATCTTGTTTGTTGCACATATTGTATTATAATTACCTGTACTGCATTGACTCTTGTAAAGCACTAAGTACAGCTGTGTGAGCTATATAAATAAAGATATACATACAGTGTAAGAAAATCACATTTTATTATTAAAACATTTGGTGTTCACAATAAAATGTCAGAAATTGCACCTCAAACTCTTTGATTGGCGGGGGGTCGGCGGCCCTAGAGTTGCATAGCCACTCCGGTATGTCGTGATATGAGGACGGGAACAGAACAGGAGACTGCATGGAAATGAGGTCTGTTTTCCTTCAGTATAGATCCTATTCAGCACTTCACAGGAGCCCTGAACACTATCTCCCCTAGCAATGAGCAGAAAGACCATGATGTTAGCTACTGCACTATGGGGCCCCTGGCGTGTCAGACCTCATGACATTCATCATTGATACCCGAAGGATTAATACTTTGCTGTCAATGACTGTTATTGGCTGAAAGGATTTAGCTGCGACAGGTGAAGATACTTTTCAAACTTTTTTTTATTGGTGCTGCATTGCAGCAGGTGCAGTTAGAGATAGAAATCAACCCTGTAACTTGCAAGAAAACATAGCAATTCATTTTAATCGTAATCCATTCCCTTGACATGTTAGATTTTTTTTTAAAGCAAGCGTTTTTGAGATGTAAATATTTTATGAATTCCCCCCCCCCCTTCCTAATTAAGCAAGTTTAAATATTGAAAACATGCAAGTTGTAATTTATGTTAGAACCCTTTCAGTTAGAAAATTTGAGTTGATCCATTGAGTGGTCTGTTTCCAAAGTTAAATTGACTACTTCCTATTCACTCTTTGGGTGACTGCAGACGAGAAACGTTATTACTGTATAGCTGACTGTCTCTTTCAGTGGTTCCCATAAGCCCTCCACTTTTTTTTTTTTTTTTTTTAACTCTAGTGCGTTTTATTTTAAATGCAAAATTTTATTTGAAACCTATTCAATTTTCATATTGTCTCAAAAATAATAAAGCTGCCAGTCGTATGATAATTACTGCTATGTGATTTTGATTGTTTTATAATGGGATTCTTTCTTGTACAGTTCTGTCATGCACAGTCCATTAATTTAATGGTAGTAGGGCAGTAAGCACAATGTTTGAGGCATCTCTACAGGCCTGTACAGCTTTGATTTGCTGTGCATAAGATGTCTTGACGGTTTTTCCATAATGCAGGTGTTATGCAGCAGAATACTCCACAATGTTATTTTTTTATTTTAAAAAAATGGATGTTTTAAACTTGATTTAAAATAATTGTCACCAAGTTACACTCGTTCAGCTCCTATACAGACTAGGAATTAAAACTGTACCAAATGTCATTGAAATGGTAACAGCCATATGTACAGAAATGCTCTGTGAATAAACAATGTTCTTTTATCAATTTATTGAACAAATCCTTTTCATACTCTGATGTTTTATACATTATAGCGGTCTCTAAAGCTGTTTAGTACTACAATTCTTACCAAGGTAACTTCTGTGATACATGAATTAGATTTATTGTCATATACTACAGTATGCGCATTACCATCTACAATCTGTCATCAGATTTTAACAAATGCTTCCTTTTTTATTTGCATTCTTTTGACAACTCTTGGTGAATAAGTCATTGTGATCACACAGACTGGTTTTATTGTGAAGTCATGAAAAAATAAAAGTCAGACCTCACAACTGTCCAGTATCTTTTGATTATGCCGAGGATTTGTTAGTCCTATTGTGACAGATACTTGTTTAAATACAGAACATGTTTTAATACATATTTTTGCACAAACTATATGTTGTACTTTTTATTCATTTTGGTGCATTGACTCCTGTATATTTAATGTATTGTTAAGTCAGCCATGTTTGTGATGTCACACAGTACATAACACCTGACACACTAGATAAGTGGTTCTCAACCTTTTCTAGATGATGCACCCACTGCTAGAAAACATTTGTTCTGTGAACACTTAATTAATAACTCTTATTCCTACTCATCATATTATTGCTAACAAAACTGTTTGACCAATCCCTGGCATTATAGTGTCCTGAGCTCATGGAGGGAACCCATGATTAATAAGGCCCCAGACTGCACCTCAGTGTATGCAGACAGCATGGGTGGCATAGCTGTCAATTACTGCGGGAGCTTCCAAAGTCATGACCCACAATGCCCAGCTGCTGTTGATGCAAACCATTGTGTGGAGTGACTTTGGCAGCTCCTGCTCTAATTGATAGTTATACCACCCATTCTAAGGTGCAGTTTTTGGATTTACTAGGTGCTCTGTCCCCACACAAGCTCAGGAACCCACAATATTACCTGTAATCCGTTATTACATATGTTTTGGGGAATCCCTTAGAGCAGGGGTGCGCAAACTATTTGAGCTGCGCCCCCTTTGCCTGATCCCCCCCCCCATGCTCGTGCCCCCTTACCTCTTTTGCCGTGGTCTTGTGACATCACGACGCCGCAGAGTCATATGATGTCATGTCATGCCATGGTGACGTGTCATACCGAGCATCTGAATCCAGGTAAGTAAAGTTTTAATTTAAATGCCTTGGGGAAGAGCGCAGGGCCTCTTCACCCGCCCGCACCCCCCCGAAAAATCTTGTGCGCACCCCTGCCTTACATACACCTCACTGACCCTCCCCCTAAGGGTTCCCGAACCAGCTGTTGAGGATCACTGCACTAGACCATTGAAACTAATTTCTTTTCAGTACAACTGTACAAATCAGCCTCTTTTATTTTCTTGTATTTAAAGATTTTACTGAATCTTTGTAAAATAATTAATAGCATACAAATCATAGGTAGAATTAAACAAGAAAAATGATATACATAATTAGGTTTAAACAATGTACAAATTAATAAATTGGTTTAAAATAATACATGAATACAAAAAATGAAAACTGAAAAGAGAATTAATGTATAGTAAATATTAAAAAATATGAAGAAATAAATCCCAGGTATTTGAAAAATGACTCATGTTACTGTTTAAGTTTAAAGAAGGTATGCATTGAATGAAAATGAGACTACAGTATTACTATTTTTTGCCAGGTTAAGAATAAACTCAAATAATATTGAACTAGGTATTAGATTATAATTGTTTTAGCAATTGTTTTTTGCATTCCAAATGATTTGTTTTTTTTTTGGGTAACCCATGGCAAATATAGTAAAAAGATTCTCTAACGTTTGTTTTCAGGGTAAAATAGCATTAGTTGTAGTTTACATCCATGTTAATAAGATTTGTATTTTTTATTTGCTGTACTCAAGTGCCTCATTTAGACTATTTTATACATTAAGCTGTCAGACAATCACATTTTTGTTTTGTCCATTCTTTTATTTGAAAACATGAAAAAAATTCACACATAATGATTAAATATTTTTAAACCAATGTTTGAAAACCTTTTCATTTCATTTGAATATTCTTTGTCACTAAAGTGCTTACAAAGTAAAGTTTGAAATGGATTTTTTTTTTTTAAAGGTAATCACGGTTTTCTAAAGCCTAAATACAAGGCTAATGATTGGAAAAGTATAACTCATTTTAGAGCTGTCTTTTTACTTTTTGTATGAACCATTTTTAACCCAAATGATTGATTCAGTAGTTTGTAAATTGAGATACTTTAAAATTAAAACAATCTGGCTATGTTGCTTTGAAAAGCAGTGGATATTTGTAATCTCTTTAGGACAATCATTTTTTTTGCACCTGTAAAATTCTGTATACAGTGCAGCATACTGGTATATATTCAGCGCTATATAAGAACAATAGCTATTCTTAAAATTATAATGCGCTATTAGCTTTTATTTTGTATAATATTTTTTGTGGTTTTGGAAGCATTGACATTATTTTTGTGCTATATGGCAGAGCCTGTTATTCTGATTTATTTAAGATTTGATGTCCATGAGAAGAGAGCATCCCAGTTTTAATTAACACCGCCTCACTCTTTTACACTTGCAAGGTTAGATTTGTTATTGAAAAATATGCCAGGAGAAACTTTATCATAAAAACTCTGACACTGGGAGATAAGCAGCTTTCATTCGCAGCCTATGGTTATTGATAGCATCTGTGTACTTAACAGTTAGTATTGCTGAACGGACGTGTGATGAAAGCAAAATGAATACATTAATCACTGTTAGTAATCTATTTATGGTCGGCCAATCAGCCAAACCCAGATAAAATAGACTACGGTAATCTATTTATGAATTTCTATATTTGACTTTTTGATTTTTATTTTCTTTGGCTCAAAACATAATACATCTAGTATATTGATCAGTAGAAATAGCAATTAACCCTGCATACTGTATGTGCTTTACTTACAGTACATATTCAGTTTTGCTTAGCAATCTATATGGTTTCAACAAAATGAAAGCACATAGATATGTAACATTTCCTTCCCATTCTTAACATATATTTTCTAATTTTGAAGTGAACTGCTCTTATTTAGGATCTTTCAACATTTCCGGATAGGCATAGGTGAGTCATCTACAACTAGAAATGTACACATCTGACGAGATTAGCTTCTCTGCAGTTCTTATCAAACTTTAAAAAAAATAAATAAAACCAGCTAATAATTTGCTATAATTTTTGAAGCCAAAGGTTCTAGAGGAATGGCACAAATTCTTCAGATCAGGCTTTGTGCAAACCAGGATTGTCCTGGGTAAGCCAGGCCATTAGCATAATGTACCTTTTCAAATTGAGACCAAAACTACAAGCTGTTCAACAACAAAGCAAATATACAGTGTATATACTGTTTTTTAGTAGCTACTTTGCATGTCATAGAGAAAAATCAAACCAACCATTTTAGCTTTTTTTTTTATTTTAAATAATGTGTACACTGTGCCTTTAGAGAATATTTTTCTTTCACAGTACATTAAATTCAATATCAAAAAGAGAATGTAATATAATTAAGACATTAATGCAGTAACAGAAGATCATGTTCTGATGCTAGAGGTCAATTTAGAGAAGGGCCGACTATATGAGGAATAGCTGCTTCAGAGAAAGGATAGTGTACAGAATTCCTGGGACACATTTGAAACCCTCTACTTTCATTTATCCATATACAGTGTAATGGTTCCATCTGTGTGTCTTGCCCTCTGTCTCCAACAGTCCATATGCTAACCGGTCATGTTATACATTGATTGCAAGTTCTTTGCGAGAACTTTCCAGGCAAATTATTGGATTTGTGAATTTTCAAAACTTGGACTCTGATATTTCACCTAAATCAACCTTAGCCTCCACTGTTCCATCACGGGCTGTTCTATTGGCCCCTCCAGAATCTTATAAATAACTTCAAATATTACAATTTAAAGCAGGTAATTGAATGTGTAGTGACCTGGGTGCACCATCCAGCATTGTCATCTGCATCCCCGTCCCTGGGAGCAGATGCTCTGGGCTGACCATATCAGGTCGCACCAAAGTTACCATAGCCCCAGTGTCCATCAAGCCGTCTGGCTGCCGATCTCCTATGGTCACCAGGCGCAAGTGACCTGCAGCCCAACTGCTGCAACATGATGCCCGCCTGCTTCCTCCGCTGTTCTGCCGGTAGCTGCTGTAGGGACTGGTGCCTGGGTCCATTTGCTGTACGTGCTGTACCGCTGCCTGCTGCTCCACTGTTCAGGCCAATCCCACATAGGCAATCGGCTTAGCAGCTCGAGTACGTTGCTGGAACGGGGAACATTAGTGCAGTCTAGCTGCAGATGTCCCGTCTAGTTGCACTGGTAGCACCGGCGCTCATGAACAAACTCTGCGGGCTTGGCAGAACTACCCCTGGCATGCGACTTTATCCTACACGTTGGGGTAGAGGATGGAGGATCAGCAACTCTGGCTGCCTTTGCTGCAGGCACTGCAGCGGGGAGTAGGACTCGCTTCTTACACTGTGGCCGGGTGGTGACATACTCATCCGCCATCAGGCAGCCTCATGGTAGTTAGCTGGCTTGTGGTCCATCACAGACATCCTGCATGAACTTTTGGAGGAACTGCTCCCTAAAAATAGATCCAGCAGCTCCTGGTGCGTGTTAGCTTTGCATCCCTCTACCCGGTTTGCTAGCTGTGAGACAATCTCCATATGATTGTCTAGGGCTGTCTTGTCCACTGTCCAGAACAGTTCTCAGTATGCCTCAGGGTTGACCGCATACTGATTCAGCAGAATTGCCTTGACATGCTCATAGTCCTGGCCATCCCCTTGTTCAATCTTCTGGAACGCCACCAGTGCCTTCCTGCTCAGCTGGGGGGACAGGTACTTTACCCACTCTGCCTCTGGTAAAGAGTGCCTGATGCACTGGTTCTCAATGCACCATAAGAACCCTGGTCGATGTCATCGGTGCTGTCCACAAACTTGCTGAAGCTGTGGTAGGACACCCAGGCTGGATGGGCTTGGGAACCATCACGGCCGGATATTGATGGGGCAGGAGTGGGGGTAGAGGCATGTAGGGCTAGCTGGGCAAACAGGACACACTGCTCCGCTGTGGAGTCCGGACCCAAGGTATCAAACAGAGCTGCAAACTCTCCGGGGGAAGATCACTGGGCACCTCTTTCTCCTCTTTGGTACTGGGCTCTGTCTCTTCCTGGGCAGCCCCTTCCACTACCGCCTCGATAGTGTGGGCTAGGTTAGCCTCATATTTCTCCAGGTCCTCTATGAGGAGCACCTTTGCTCGGCCAACCGTCGGCAGTCCATAGCCCTCACAGCAGGCTACAACTGCGGCTCAGTCCCAGGTCCTGTACCATCCTGCTCGAAGGGACATATTCCAATTCACTGGAACTAACTTCGGTGACAATGAATAGCGAGATTCTCTGCTTTGTGAAACATATGTCTGACACCACTTGTACTGAGATCTTGAAACTTAAAGACCGACTTTGATCTATGATTCCCTGCAAGAAATCCAAGCTCAAAGCCTAGTGATCCACTGCTGCCAACAGAAAAAGCCTGTCACGGGAGACCAGTACTTTTAATACCTTTTACTTTCCGGGATCAAATTATTGTTTGGTATAGGAAATGGTGCTTAAAATCACATATGGCTCTATAGAAGCAAATTCTTCTTTTTATTCATTCCATATATAATTTCTTTAAGTATCCGGATGCTTTATGAATGTCCAATATATAATGTATATGATATAGCACTAAAATGGGTCTGTGTCTAGTGGTGTCCACTTGACAATCTACAAAATGGGACACAATAATTTCTTCCCAATCTAGTGTAGCAATACAGAGTTCATATGTTAACAAGGTAATGCAGAATGTTCAATCCATTACCTTTTAACTTGGCAGATCATTTCAATGCATCCACTACATGCAGTCTGTAGTTGAAGGAATCCAAAAGTTATAAAGAGATGCAGAGCACAGCAATTGGGCAAAAAATTTATTATAAAAAATCCAGGGCAACTCTATTAAACTAGGATAAAATATCAATTTATTGCAAGCTCAAACAAGATGGAGAAGTGAGATGAAACACACCTACACGTTTCGTGCCTAAGCACTTTATCAAGGTGTAAGGTACAACAGAAATCACACAAGTTTATATACATACCGATTTGCGCCATTACAGTGATGGGAGTGACATCGGCAAGCGCGACTCAACGCTGAGTCGCGCTGACAAGACGTCCATCCTCATTGGCTGAATGGCTGAATGGATCATGTGATAGCATAATTAAACACACTAAACTTTAATCGTGTTTAAAAAAAAAACAAACAATGAACAAAAATTGAAAAAAAGATTAAAAAATTTAAAAACATGCATAAGACTGTTTAAAAAACAGAAATTATTAATTGATTTAATACACACATTCCCAGCAAGCTCAAACCCCAATACTATGTCATTTTAATATATATATATATATATATATATATATATATATACAGTATATATATATATATATATATTTAGGCAATACGATACCGGATGAGCGACTATCAGAGGCAGCACTCCACGAGGTAGTCAAAAAAGATTTGTATTTAGGGAGACATCATATCCAACGTTTCGGTCCTACACACGGGACCTTTCTCAAGGTGATGTACATACAGAGTGCAATAGAACACATATATATACCCTAACAAACCATAACAAACAGGTGCAACACATAATTTAATTCAAACTAAAACTTACATGTAAGGTCCTGTGTGTAGGACTGAAATGTTGGATATGATGTCTCACTAAATACAAATCTTTTTTGACTACTTCGTGGAGTGCTGCCTCTGTTATTCGCTTATCCGGTATCGTATTGCCTATTATTTCATACAGGATTTGCACCCACCTTGATTTACCTGACGGAGTGCCTTGTTCTCATCTATTCACTATATATATATATATATATATATATATATATATATATATATATATCTAGAGATATGTCATATATCCAAACAAACAGAAAAAAGCAGCGCCCCCAGGGCCATATATAGAAAAAAAAAATATCTATATAAATATAATTAGTATCAGTGCCTTGCGTGTCAGTAGTGTATGTAATGTGATTAGTAAACATATATCATAAATACTTAGACAACGCTTTCATAATGTGCAAACGTGAATAACATAATAAAATAATATATTAAAAATTATATTATTACATTATTAACAAAAAATGTTAACCATAAACTATATAAAAATTTTAGAAAATTAATATATATAAAAAAAAGTGGATAACCCAGTCCTTTAAAGTTGAAGTCCATCAAAGATGTTATGCTTGGAATACAGGGGGTCTCGTCGGCTCTCAAGGATGAACCACAATCCTATGAATCTAAGGTGAAGAGAAAAGAGCGTCACGCCCCATAGTGTGTACTGTTGGTTCGTGTGTGTACACCCGGTTCGTGTGTGTAACAGTCACAGGCCCCAGCTGAGAGATTTCAGAGTGGACTCCTTTAATGCCGGGTTCCCTTGGCTCCACGCTTGAGTTACATCTGATGACCAGAGATCGTTTGTATCCTGTACAGCACATCAAAAGACAAGTAAAGACAAGCAAGAGCCGGATGGTGGTGATTTAATCACGACACGCTTTTAACCTTTTTATCCTTGTGAGTGCGATTCCTTTCCCCCCCCTCCCCCCTCCATTTCCTTTATTAAATATACAGTTACACACTATGGGGCGTGCGCTCTCTCTTCTCTCTCCTCTATATATGTATATATATATGTATATAAAAACAACCATCACAGCTTGCACTCAATGTACTGGTTCATATAGACAGGTGCTAGTCTCAAATAATAGAAAAACAACATTACCATTCTCTCGTCCGGTAAAGAAAGGGGGTGTGAGAAAGGTCCTATTCCAGGACCGAAACGTCGGATTGGGTGACTTATCTTTTTTATTCAGATGCCCAATACAGTTTTTCATGATTACTGAACCGAGTGCAGTCTTTCTTTACCGGACGAGAGAATGGTAATGTTGTTTTTATATAGGTATATATGTATGTATATACTGTATATATATATATATATATATATATATATATATATATATATATATATATATGTATAAATATATGTATATATATATATATGTCAAATGAAGTGCTACTGAGCGTGGCAAATGTATACAACAAAAACCAGGGGAGCCCAATGCTACATCCAATTGACCAAGAAAATATTATTATGGAAGTATTTAAACTTTATACTTATAGATGCAGCGGCAGTTATTTTAACAAATCACAAGGTGTGTACCTTGGAATACCCATGTGATGGCGCGGGATTACTTCCAACTGTACCGCCTTAAGACGCGAGTGCATAAAATTGCATTTTAGTGTTCTGGCTTTTAAACACATGAAATTGACACAGTAGCACAGTAGCACATTACAATTCATTCATTTCATTGCATATAATTGCAACCAATCCATAACATTCAAACAAATCAACCGTGATAAACACGTGTGCCTGGGGCGATTGGCCGCGCTCATGCCGCGTGGAGTACAGCAGCGCACACGAAAAGGGCGCCGTGATGCCTTAAAATAACAGCCGCTGCATCTGTATTACCATATATGTTTTGTCAATTGGATGTAGCATTAGGCTCCCCTGGTTTTTGTTGTATACATTTGCCACGCTCAGTAGCACTTCATTTGACATATATATGAGCTTACTGGGAATGTTTGTAGTGGGAAAAATGACACCAAATAATTTGATCTCCTCTATATACACAACACGAAAGTGTTAACATAAACCACTATTATATTGAAACAAAGTAATCTTTTTGTTGGTGTATCTCAAATACAGTCTTAACATCCATACATATTTTACAAAGCGTAAATAAACAGAAGAGAATTTCTGATGTATATAATATAGAGATGAGGAATATAATTGTAAACACACCGATACATGGTGGCTCTCTTAGAGAATCTGTCTAGAGAAAATGACCAAGATCCCAGTCAATATTAAGCCCTACGGGAGATCTGGTTCTCAGGGTGAAGATCAAAAGGCTTCTCGCCTATCTAGGGCCTTGGTTCTATCACCTCCTCTGGGTAGAGGTGGTATTTGTTCAATACCCTGAAAATTGAAGTAGTCAATACTACCCCTAGGACAGTTGGAGGTGTTTGGGGACAGAGTGATTCTGATCTTTTTTCATAATCAATCGAAGGTGCTCCATTATTCTAATTTTTAAATACCTTGTGGTCCTGCCCACATACTGCTGCCCACACCCACCCAGCAACAAATAATCAACAAAGTTGGAGTTGCAATTTATGAACGTGTGGATGTTATGGGTATCTCGTTTAACAGCGGATGTAAAGGAAGACAACGTTTCCATTCTAGGACATATTTTGCAGACATTGCATTTGATTGAACCCTTAGGTAAATCAGGCCTAGCATCCATTTAAGTCTAAAGAGACTGGACGATAGTTACAGATGCAGCGGCTGTTATTCGAAAAAATTACGGCGCCATTTTCGTGTGCGCTGCTGTACTCCACGCGGCATTAACAAGACCATTCGCCCCAGGCACATGTGTTTATCATGGTTGCTTTGCTTGAATTTCATGGATTGAGTGTAATTAATGAATTGTAATGTGTACAGTACTGTGCTACTGTGTCAATTTCAGGTGTTTAAAAACCAGAACACTAAAATGCCATTTTCTGCACTCGCATTTAAAGGCGGTACGGTTGGAGGAAATCGCACGCCATCACATGGGTATTCTGAGGTATACACCACGTGAAGTGTTTCAATAACAGCCGCTGCATCTGTAGCTGAAGTTTTAGTCCTTCTAAAGATGCTGTTAGGACTTGATGAGATATATGGTTTGAGAACTGGGTCTAGGGTTAAAACTCTCCAATGTTTTTTTAAAAGATGGTTTTATCTGCTCAGCCCGTGAGTTATAAGATGTAATAAATGATGGGCTCTCATTAATAAGGGGTTTCTTGGGTGAACGCTTCAGGAGTGAATATTCATAGTCAAGACTTCACATAGAGATCTGTCTCGATCTCTCTTTTTATTCCCCCTCTCAAGAAATCGTTTATACAAATCCATGGACTGTAATTTGAAATCCTCTTCGCCAGAACAATTGCGACGTGCCCTCATGAACGGTCCTTTCGGTATCCCCCTGAACAGTGTTTTGAGATGGCAGCTGCTCACCCTTAGGTGTTACGTGAATTAGGTTTTCGAAAATGTCTGTCTGAATGGTGAGTTCAGTGTCGATGTATAAACAGAGATCTAAATAATGTATATGGTGATAATTGAAAGTGAGCCTGGAATAAATTGATCTTTATGCTAGCGTTGCCCTGGATTTTTTTATCATGTATTTTTTGCCCGATTTTTTTTTGGCTTTCTCTTGATGTGCTCTGCATCTATCTACAGCTTTTGGATACCTTCTGGGATCAATTCCCTAGTCAGGACAAGGTAGTGGAATAAAATGGGGTTTATTCTGCTAAAACCAGCAGACATACAATGAAACACAAAATACAAGTAATACACACTTAACTGGGCTCTGGGTGGAGTCTCTAGCCTCACTAGCCGGGCACCTGCTTCAGGAAGGCTTACCCTTTCCGCTCCTCATCCATGAACACCACAATACTATCTCCGGGAGAAATATCTGTGTCAAGGATTGGACTTTGGCTGAAGTGGATCCCAGTGGCAGGAACAGCAGGGAGTTTGGCAGGGGCCACAAGCAGAGGTCAGAGGCAGGCGGCAGATAGCGTAGTCAGGTAACAAGCAGAGGTCGGAAACGAGGAGACTGGAACAGGATGATAGCATTAGCTAGCAAAGCAGTAAACACATGAACCGAGCAAGAGCTGAGGAACCAGTATAAACAGGCAAGGGAGGAACAGGAAAGAGAGGTTTATATAGGCAGGCTGAGAGGTAGAGCACAGGTGCAGAGATGTCAGGTATCAGGGTTTGGACTGTTCCTTAGTTTAGCAGCAGCAATCCCAGTGGACAAGTATAGGCACTGCAGGCTAGAACAAGACATTGAGAGAACGGCAGCAATCCTGGTGGCCAAGCATGGGTACTGCAGGCTGGAATATGACAATCTGGCTTTCCCTGCAGGCCGAATCTTTGGTGATTCTCAGAACTTTACAGCGACTGTAGAACCTGTCTTCAGCTAGGCCAGGCTTCTCCGGCAACTCTGTGCCGAGTGCTCAGAGCAAAGAACTTTTGAAAAGCCTGCAAGCGCTTCACCAGACCATGTCCAAAGATCATCTGGTTCTCTGATCGTGCAGTCCCCTTACATAGACCTTGCTGTCCTATGTTTAACATGGAAGAGGGATTGGAGCCCTATCAAAGAACGGATCTTAACTGTAACAGCCAATCCGAGCTGGGGGCTCATCTTGCTGTAGTCGTCAGAGGAGGGGGTGTGTCGAGGGAGCTCAGAAAGCCGGCAAGCGAGAAATTCGAACTGGCCAATGAGAACCGTGCCTACAAGCAAGGCTTCCCCTTGCCCGCCCCATATCTACCACTGGGTAGGCTCCACTAAGTTTGGGAGAACAAAGAGTCTCCTCCGCGGGAGTCTTTGTCTCCAGACCTGGTACTCCACCCTTCCCCGCTCACCAAACGACCAGAAACCTCTTGGCTTCCATCCTCCCCTTTGATCCAACATCTTTATGCAGACATCCTTGCTTATCGAATTACCAGGGTTGTTTGTATAGAGATGAATACACATTTTAAACACAACTTTCTTCTAACCTGGGCTTGGGGATTTAGATAATAAAACTTAGCTTTGTGGGCTGATGAACACAATATTTCATAGGGAAAATATGATTGTAATAACATGCACACGCGTACCCGCAGGCCAGACGCGATCTACAGGTAAAATCGGGGGCAACCGGCGCCTTTGTCCCACAACGCCTTTTACATGTTTTAATCGCATTTTCACCCAAATACCCACTATGAAAGTCCCACTCCTGAAGTCCCTGGTTTATAGAAGCAAAGATAGGGTTATAACACACACACACTGTCCCCGGCTTATAGGGCTGATAAGCCACCGGGGAACCACGGTTTTTAGGGGTAAACAGCGGTGCTTCACCTTCATTTAGAAGGCTGGCTACTCCCACTGTCACAGTTGAGCTTTGCATTTTAATCCGATCACAGACTCGAGTATCAACACGTTACATAGTAGATGAGGTTGAAAAAAGACTTACGTCCATCAAGTTCAACCTATGCTAAATTTAGACAACAGATACTTTATCCTATATCTATACTTACTTGTTGATCCAGAGGAAGACAAACAAAAAACCCCAGAGTCATATCATCCAATGATATCTCATAAGGGGAAAAATAAATTCCTTCCTGACTCCAAGAATAGGCAATCAGATGAATCCCTGGATCAACATCCTTCCCATGTATACTTATTTGGTATATCCCTGTATACCTTTCATATCTAAAAAGATGTCCAACCTTTTTTTGAACAAATCTATTGTATCTGCCTCCATGGGTAATGAATTCCACATTTTAACTGCCCTTACTATAAAGAACCCTTTCCTTTGTTGCTGGTGATATCTCCTTTCCTCCAACCTTAAGGGATGCCCCCGAGTCCTTTGTACTGCCCTTCGGATGAATAGTTCTTTTGAAAGCTCCTCGTATTGTCCCTGAATATATTTGTATAAAATTATCATATCCCCTCTCAGACGGTTCCTTTCTAATGTAAATAAATCTAATTTAGCGAGTCTCTCCTCATAAGTTACATTGTCCATCCCTTTTATTAATTTGGTGGCTCTTCTCTGTACTCTCTCTAGTTCCATAATGTCTTTTCTTAGGATTGGTGCCCAAAATTGTACTCCATATTCAAGGTGTGGTCTTACTATTGCTTTGTAAAGGGGCAAAATTATGTTTACTTCCCTTCCATCCATTGCCCGTTTAATGCAAGATAAGATCTTGTTTGCATTTGCAGCTACTGCATGACTTTGGGCACTATTGCTAAGCCTGCTGTCTACAAGCACACCTAAATCCTTCTCCATCAATAATTCCCCCAATATATCCCCATTTAATTTGTAATTCGCCTTTTTATTCTTGCATCCCAAATGCATAACCTTACATTTATCTGTATTAAACCTCATCTGCCATTTACCTGCCCACGTTTCCAGTCTCTCCATGTCCTTCAGAAGAGAAATTACATCCTGCTCTGATTCTATTACCTTACACAATTTAGTATCATCAGCAAAGATGGAGACATTGCTCTCGATGCCAACCTCAACGTCATTAATAAACAAGTTAAAAAGCAAGGGTCCCAGTACCGATCCCTGAGGTACTCCACTCACGACTTTAGCCCAACCTGAAAAAGTTCCATTTATGACAACCCTCTGTTGTCTGTCCTTTAACCAGTTTTCAATCCAGGTGCATATATTATTACTGAGTCCAATTTTCTTTATTTTGTTTTATTTTAAATTAGGTAAAGTATATTGTATGTGTATTTAGAATTTATAATAATATAAATAATATATAATATAATTATACAAATATAATGAAACTCTATTGTAAATTAAGAATATATATAAAAGAATTCCTTCATTTACAATGGAGTTTCAGTGTGCAAAACTGCACTTAGCCACCTAAGCAACTAGTACGGAAGTTTAGGAGCAGAGTCCAAGAGCAACATCAAGGCAAATTCATTATTACATTTCCTGATGGGGACAGTACAGCAGTTGTAGGATCACGTCACAGAGAATATTGGAATATGATGGGAACCAATTCCACACACTGATTGGCTGAAATACCTTGTGACACAGCGGCCGTCTTGGATTTACCGACGTCATGTTAAAGGTAAATGAAGCACAGCCATTCTGATTGGCTGGCATCATTCCCTTTAAGTGACGTCATGGCAATTTTTTTTTTTTAAGTCTGCACATGGTTTTAACAGCCAATCAGGTGGCTGTTAACCATTGTGAGGGTAAACGTGACTTCACAAGCCATATTTAAGGCCGTGACGCCTCATTTGAGCCCAAGAAGTCGACGAGACAGCATCGGCTGGGATTTAACATGGGGTTTTTTGGATTGACAGATGAAGAAAGAAGATAAAGAAGATCAAGAAATGGTGACAGATGAAGATAGAAGAAGGTGATTAAAGAAAGAAAAAAGAAGATTGGGGTACCTGAGCAGGATCTTCATGGCGGATGGCATCGGATGCTGTTGGAGGCCTTCAAGGTACGTGAGCTTCCTGTTACCCCGGGAGTCGGAGGGCCACCGCTTCTAATGGTAAGTAAGATATTCAATGTTTGTAAATGTCTCTTTTTACAGGTGTATTGTTTGGCTTTTTATTTTTATTTTTGGGGGGAGGCACATTGACTGATAATATATTAATCTGTACCTCTTTAGGGTACAGATTAATACATTATTAAGCCAATATTTGGGGGGCATTTCTCGCTTGTTATTGCAGTTATTGATGTGGATGTGATTGTTTGTTTATGGTTAATGTAATATAAGCTTTGCGATTGGTGTTCGCTTGTACTTAATGTTATATTATGTTAGCTCATGTGTTTTATGGATACTTCAGAGATTGTTTTAATTTATTTCTTTGCCGCGTCCCTGGCAACCGGCTGCAACTCCAAGCAACGCGTGGATCGCGCACCAGAAGGAGGGGGGAAGAAGGAGGGGGGTCAGTACGCAAGGGGGACCTGGCTACATCCTCCCCCTGGTAAAATCCCCAACGTCCCCGCTTGGGACACCATGCAATACAACTATATACAAAAGTTATATAATGAAAATGGCGTAACATACTTATATAATGAAAATTTCAACAACCAACCGTGATTCCACTATTATCAGCTCTAAATCAGATTGTACATTTCAGTGAACATCACAATAACTGACTGTACTTTGCTGCGAGCCCACTGCTGAGCCTCATAATGGGGTGCCCCAACTTGATCATAGGTTACCCGATTTGGAGGGTACCTGACTCTTTGGCTCCGTCGGAGCTGTTCTTCTGCAACTCCCTCGGGGGAGTAATAAACACAGTCCTGAGGCTCAGCCTCTTCCCTTGAGGGGAGAAATGTCTCTGCACAGTCTCTGTTAGGCACAAAGCTCGGGCTCTGTGGATCCAAAGGCTTGGCTGTTGGTGCCACCTTAGTAGGCGTTGGCCTACGGGGCCCTTTACCCGTAGCTCCTCCAGGAGATGCCCCTTCTGTGGAGCAGTCCCTTTGAGAGGGTCCTTCCATAGGATCTTCAGGAGTTTCAGACTGGGTCTCGTTATTGACAGTCTCTTGACCCAGCTCTGATACGTCTGGCTCACCGTTGAGCGGTGTGGTCAGTATCTCTGTCCCTTCATCTTCCACTTTTGGAATGGGGAGAAGATGATTACGGTGCCATACCTTTACCCGGCCGTCAGTGTCTTTGATGCAATAGACCGGGAGGCCAGGCATCTGGGATTCTATTTCATACACTCCGTCTCTCCATCAGTCGGCCAATTTGTGTTTTCCCGGGACTCCGAGATTGCGAAGCAACACAGCATCCCCAGGCCGAAGTTCCCGATATCTGACCTTATGGTCGTATCGCCTCTTGTTGTCAGCATTTAGCTTAGTGGTGGATTTCTCTGCCTGCTGGTACGCCTGCTGCAAGCTGTCTTTGAGTCGTTGCACATATTTGAAATGGGTAGCATTATGTATCCCATCCGTTGAGACTCTAAGACGCACATCCACTGGCAATCTCGCCTCTCGCCCAAACATGAGGAAGTATGGGGAGAATCCAGTTGACTCGTGTCTGGTGCAATTGTACGCATGCACCAAGGCCTCCACGTGTCAACTCCACTCTGATTTCTGAGCACTCTGTAGTGTTCCGAGCATGTCTAGTAAGGTCCGATTAAAACGTTCGGGTAGTGCATCCCCTTCGGGGTGATACGGGGTCGTTCGGGATTTGGCAATATTCAGCATTTTGAGCAGTTCCCTGATCAATGTACTCTCGAAATCCCGTCCTTGGTCAGAGTGAAGGCGGTTGGGAAGGCCGTAATGTACAAAGTACTTTTCCCATAATATCTTCGCCACAGTGATGGCTTTCTGGTCTTTAGTAGGGAAGGCTTGAGCATACCGAGTGTAATGGTCTGTGATGACCAGCACGTTGCATATTCCCCGGCTATCAGGCTCAATACACAGAAAGTCCATACACACGAGGTCCATAGGACCAGAACTTTTTAGATGGCCCATGGGGGTGGCTTGTGTAGGTAGGGTCTTGCGCTGTATACACCTAGTACAGCGGCGAAAGTGACGTTCAATGGCCTCTCGCATCTTGGGCCAGAAAAAGCGATCTCTGACTAACCCAAAAGTCTTGTCTATACCAAGATGTCCATGATCATCATGTAGGGACTGCAACACCAGGTATTGTAAGTTCTTAGGGAGGACTAGTTGTCGCCTATCCGGGTGGTTGTGGTATTGCACCACCCGATAGAGCAAGCAATCTATTTAGAATTTGTCCCACTCCCGCATGAGCAAGGCCACCAAGTCATTGGGCGCGCATTTCAGAAGGGCTGGGTTCTTCTTTTCAACGGCGCGCCGGATGATACTAACGACCGGGTCTCGTATTTGGTAGTCTACCAGATCTTTCCACCGGAACACCTTGTCGTGTGTGAGGTGCATCCCTTTTGGGTCGCAGTAGGCGGCTGGGACAGCCTGCGACTGGCATCCCAAGGAATCGGCCACCCGTAATTCTGAGAAGGCCACTTGGTCGTTAACTATGGCGGCAGTTCTACACATGGCCCGCACTCCGGGTCCTGGAAGTTCTTCCCATTCCTCATCATCTGGGGTAGCAAGTAGTCCTGGCCTTCGGGAGAGGGCGTCCGCCCCGATATTCAATGGTCCCGGCTTATACTTCAAGGAGAAGCTGTAGTTGCTGAGGGCGGCCTGCCATCGGTGGCCTGCTGCATCTAATTTGGCCGACGTATTGATGTATGTGAGGGGATTGTTATCCGTCCTTACCTCGAAGGTGACACCGTACAGGTAATCGTGGAGCTTCTCGGTGATAGCCCACTTGAGGGCCAGAAACTCCAACTTGTGGACGGGGTACCTCTGTTCACTGGGGGTCAGGCTGCGACTGATATAGGCGACAGGCCTAAGGCCCTCGGGGTGCTTCTGGTGCAGAACGGCGCCCAGTCCATTGAGACTGGCATCCACGTGCAGAACATATGGCTGTTCAGGATCAGCATACGCAAGCACCGGTGCTTCGGTCAGACATTTCTTCAATTTCGAGAAGGCCTGTTCGCACTCAGTCGTCCATTTATCGCCAAACGGTTGGCGAGCAGATACAGTCTTCCTCCCGGTTTCTTCGGTTTATATCTTCAACAGATTGTTCAGGGGTTTCGCCTTACTAGAGTATCCTTCCACGAATCGACGGTAGTACCCGCAGAATCCCAGGAAGGATCGCAGCTCCGTGACATTCTCGGGACGAGGCCAATTCACGACTGCGTCTACCTTGGCGGGGTCGGTGGCTATCCCTTGGGCAGACACAATGTGTCCCACGTAGGTCACGGAGGTATGGCAAAACCGGCACTTGTCAAGGGACAATTTCAATCCTTCTTTCCCCAGACGGTCTATCACTTTCAGCAACCGTTCTTCGTGCTCCTCTAGAGTTCTTCCGAAGACAATGATGTCATCCAGGTATACCAGACACTCCCGCGGGCTCATGTCTCCGATAGTCTTCTCCATCAGCTGTTGGAAGGTAGCAGGCGCCCCACATATACCTTGGGGCATACGGGTAAATTGGTAGAATCCCAAGGGGCAGACGAAAGCTGTTTTCTCCTGGTCTTCCGCATTCATAGGCACCTGATAGTACCCCGATCGGAGATCGAGCACGCTAAACCAGTGACTTCCATTCAGCGCATTCAGGATCTCTTCAATGCGCGGGAGGTTGTACTGATCCGGGATCGTACGATTGTTCAGAGTTCGATAGTCGACACAGTCGTACGGACCCGTTCTTTTTCCGCACCACCACTATGGGCGACGCGTAAGGTCCTCGGGACTCCGTCACAATCCCAGCGGTTTCCATGTCTTGTATGGCGTTCCTCACATCGTCCACATCCCGAGGGGCGATGCGACGAGAACGTTCCCGGAACGGAGTGGCATCACTCATTCGAATGGTATGTTGGGCACTGCGGCTGCACCCCACATCCATCTCACTCGTGGAGAACACATGTCGTCGTTGAAGCAGCTGGGTGGTCAACCGTTCTTTCCACTCGGTGGACAGCATCGACTCACCAAAGTTGAAGTCCAGATCGACTACCCGCTCATGCGCGGCCGCCGCCTTCACCTGAGGCGTGGTTCCCACCAGGCTGACCGGATATATGCATCCCAACTTCTGATCGACATTCTCCATCGGAAAGGGGGAGAGATTCTGCACATACACGTGGGTTCGAAGAGGGATCTTAGCCGTCCATTCCCTCACTTCGGGTAGTACTCTATACCCTCTATGAACCTCCTCTTCTTCAGGCGCACTCTCCAGCGAGAACAGTTGGTCGTTCTCGTCTCGGTCGGGATCACAACACCAGACGGCCATCTTTTGCACTCCCCCTGGTAATATGGTCGTCAGTCCGCGTTGACAATTGTAGAAGTCCCCATGACGCTCCAAGGCATATACCCGGTGGCACTCTTCTCGTAAGATGGGGTCTGGGAGCGAATCGGCTAGCGGCAATTCGTTGGTCTCTTTCAAGTAGGCTCGGATTATAGCTTGTACTATGTCCGCATTGGTTCCCAAGATGATTGGGTACTTGCAATGGTCTTGGGGTTCCGGGCATACCATGGCCGCTACCTGCATGGGGTGCTTCTTGCCCGTGTTCAGTTGGAGTATTTCCAGCTGGACCCTTACAATCCCATCGATGGGGTAGTCTTCATTACTTAACCCCCTAACCTTCATATGTTCGGCCGGCCTCAGGGGGCAGTGTTGAAGGTGCTGGTCATAGAACTTGCGATATATTATGGTTACTTGTGACCCTGTGTCCAATAGGGCCGATGCGTATATCCCTTCCAGTACTACGGGCACAATGGCCGCAGGGCCCACTTGATTGTAAGCTTCACAGGGTGAAGCATCATCACTGGGGCCAGAGTCAGTAGGGGCATCCGTATATCCAGAATGAGGGAGTTCGGGGTCGGCTTCTGCCACAGATACACTGCAGACCATTGATCGGGCTGATTTCCCTCTATCGGAAGGGTGTTCCTCTGGATGACCTTCTCTTTCTGGACAGTTACGGAGGACGTGACCCTTCTTACCGCAGTTGTAGCACACAACCGGGCGGCTTTCCGGACGACTCGTGGACAGGGAAGGTGGTCGGTCGGGGGTTCTTGGTTTGTACCCCTTGGACGAGGCAGCCGACTCTTCCTTCTTTTCCGTAGAGCCCTTTCCCTTGGATGCAGAGGGGCTCTTAGGTTTAGCGGTAGCGTGTAGCATAACATGAGCCTCCTGTATTTTCACTTGCCGCAGCAACTCGGTGAACTTATAGGGGCCCCCGTCCATTATCTTGCTGCGGAGCATGTTGGCTATGGGGTGAGTGGGGCTTGATCCCCGCAGATACTGCTTATGGAGCGCTTCATCCATCCCAGAGGCGGAAATCAGCTTACGATTGAGGAGGATTCCCAAGACCAGCTGCAGGCGGTGAATAAAAGCCGACAAGTCCTCTCCCTCCTTCTGATAAAGATGGAAGTACCTCGTCCAAATCGCTCCTTCGTCTTCTGCTAGCCCGTACGCTTCCAACAGGAACTCCACCATTTCCAACGCGGTCAACTCTGGGTGTTGGTCCCTGTGGATGGTCACAATGGTAGAGGCGGGAGGCCTAAGACACTCCATGATACGCTGCCGCTTTACAGTGTCAGTGCACGACCATTCCTCTACGACATTTACTGCATTCTCCCTCCAAAGGTCTATCCCCTCCTCCCCCTGGGGTATTGGAAGTATTCCCGAGAAGGCCTTAAGTTTCCGGTAGCCTTGAGACTGGCAGGCCAGGGTGAAGGCTTCTACGAATTGAGGTAGCGTCACCCCCATTATGGAACCTTCATTTGTTACACTCTCTCTGATATGCCGGGGGTGTACCTCGTGGGGTACGGGGTCGGGTGGAGAGGGCGGACTGTCAGCCCAACTATTGGCTTCCGTGAGGGTGCTTGGGGTAAAGGAGACTTTGGGTTGGGGACGGTCAACCCGGTTTGGGGTACTAGACACGGGTGCAAGTGGTGTCCAAGTACTGGGGGACAGTTCGTCTGGATCTTGAGGAGGGGCTCTCAGTGAGAACATTTCCCTTATTACTGGTAAGTCCGAGTATATAAGGGGGTATCCTTCTGGCGGGCACTCGGGGGCTACTAGGGTGTTCGGGGCCGCTTCTGGGCATATGTCCCGCCCCACGGTGAATAGTAGGGCACTCCAATGACAAGTAGAGTCGAACACCCTGCCACGGTACCATATTCTATCTGGCCCTAAGAGCTTTCTCAGTGAGTCTCGGATGGCAGTGTCCGCCACTAACGCCGGGATGTTCCCTACGGCAACAACGTGTTTAGGTGGTTCATGGACGGTGGTAGCCCACGTGTGGACCTCTTGACGTGAGGGAATTACCATGTTGCTGATCTTTGGTGATACTGTTTTGAATATGGCACCCCAGGTCTGCTCTCAGCTGCACCTCCAAATGCAACGGGAATTCCCCCCCCCCCAATCGCAGATATAGTGTGGGGTGCAAGGGAACATACGGTGTTACCATAGGTGTGTGTGGTGCATTACCTGTTGACTCACAGGAGGGCTGAGCGTCCGCCACGGGGAACCTGGGGCAATTACAATACTATGTACAACCACTTACAATAGGTGCAGCGCCTCCACCTGGGATGGCTCCCACCAAAGGGGGAGTGGTTCCTCGCAGGAAAATCAATAACCACGTACAACGGAATTGATAATGACTAATACCTTTACTAACATGCATAGAAGACATATAACATCAACACATAACAACAGGTGTCCCTCGCTAAGGGCAACCTGACTATGGCGTCTCGCTGGACGCTAACCTATGGTCACGGCGGATGCTAACCTTATGCGTCACGGCGGACGCTAACCTTATGCGTCACGGCGGACGCTAACCTTCCAAAGAGTGATCCCACCCCGTGTCCAGTAACCCCAACCCAATGTCTCGCACTCCCAAGTCATATACCAATGTGTGTGTGTGACTGCGCAGCCACTATGTCTGGTGATAGGCCTTGTTGGTGCACGTGAGTTTGTGGGTTACCTGCCCTGGATCCAGCCACGGGTGCTGCTACAGTATGCCACTGGGGTTGAGTCGCCGGGATATCCTCCTACGCGTGTGGTGAATTCCGGCGTGGATAATATCACCGCAGCTCTGCACCGTCTGTACCTTAGCTAGGGTCTGTCTGCTGCCAGTCACTGCTAGCTTGGTCTCCTGGGAGATAGTCCAGCTCCCTTTCAGCAACAATCAATATACTTTACTCACTAACTAACAAATAGATAATGGGGCAGAGTCCCTAACCTAGGGCCTGTCCCTATAATACTCAGCTAGGATGACTCAGGGCTATCTGGGGCCTAGGGGATTGCTGGCCTAGTGCAGAGAGTCACTGGAGACTGGTTTTAAGGTGAACTAAAATAAGGCTTTTATTGCGCCTGCTTCTTTAACACATGAAAATCAAACGTATGCAAATAAGTGGTTAAAAAAAAGCTTCTGCTCCACTTGGGAGTATTTCTAGGTAAACATATACAGTCCAGAACTCCCTTTAGATAGCATGTTTCTCAGCCCCAAACATATATTTTGATATGTGCAGATATATACAACAGTCTTAGAAAGTAAAGCTTATCTGTCTCTCTGGTAGCTGTAGGGGGGAATCCTTCTCTGCTCTCCTGGTGTAGCCTTTTTGTCCTAAGGCGCTTTCAGGTTTTAGAAGTCTTCTCCCCCTTGTTGTCTTGTTGTCTGGCTGTCAGCCTACAGCCGCTCAAGACCTCTCTGTCCCTTCCTGGGTCAGCCCACGTGTGAGCTCAGGAGTCTCCCCTTCCTGTCTCAGGAGGAGCCTTTTCACTAAGAATCCTCCAATCAGCCAGGTGCTGGTCAATTAACCAGCAACCTGCTGGATTAGAGGCAAGTTTTCTGAACAGGATAAATCCCCTGTTACAATAATATATAGGTTTATTAAAATTGTACATCAATTTAAATTTTACAATTGACCAAGTGACTGCTGTTAATTATACCTGTTGTTACGTATGGCACACATGTGAGCACGTGACTTGCATATGTGGCCAGGGATAATACACACAGCTATCTAGCAATTCAGTTTTCTTTGTGCAGGGTCCCTCAAATGAATAATATCTCCCCTCAACCCATCACATTTGTTAAGAATGACACACCTGTGAGCATGTGACTTATATATGTGACCAGAGTTAATACACACAGCTAACTAGCTGACTCACCTTCACCTGGTCCCTTGAATTAATAATATTTACCCTCACGCTGAAACAATATCTATCTTTAATCCGCTGCCACCACCAAAGGGTTAAAAATATATTTACAGAGCCTTTGGTCTCTACTATGAAAACTATGCATTTAACACACAAAAATCTATTGTAGCAAAATGTGTCCAAGAATGTAAATTTCTGTATACAAAACGTGCAACATTTGATTTGTCTTATTGCAACAAATATCTATTTGTTATTTTTGCGAATTGCTCTCGGGCCCCTGGATATTCATATCTAGTAACTTTTCGCAAAGCTTTGGGCTGTCATCTTGAACACACTCACTGTTATGCCACAGATCACAAAGGCATTCCTTTCAACTTACATCTAAAAGGTTTTCTGTTTATTTCCCCCCGTCAGGGAAGAGTTGCGATAACCATATTTCAATCCCTCCACTTGCAAATCCTGGTTTTGACCCCAGATACAATCAGTCCTATAAAACACATTCCTGGTCACGGGTTTAACAGGCCATAAAAATAATTCATTTATTTTTTAGAAACATTTTAACCAACCTTTGGTTTAACCTTTCAAGTGTCAGGTTGATTAAAACACTGAATATCTCATGACATTATCATGACGCCTTTCTATCGCTTTCTCTCTGACTTCCTATCTATAAACATCTATTCCCCCAAAAATAATAATATTCATTAAGCTCAAGTTCATATGTATCAATGTCATCTCTAATATTTTAGCTCTATGTATAAAATTTTGCTGAGTAGGAAAACCTTAAAATCCAATTTTATCTTCACTTGTTCAAAGAAATGCCATAGAAAATATATCAAGCAATACAGATTGTTACATAAAATAAGAGAAGTGAAACTGCCACAAATTAAATTGAATATGACATTTACTGTCACCCTTATGGGCTTATAGATGTTATATGCAGATGATTTCTGAGACCAGCCACCTCAACTATATTACCAACATGTTTAAAAGTGCATTAATTGCAGAAAATAAACCATATACAGTATGAATATATTGATGATGTGCCATATATGGTGCACACATGACCGCTTATTGTATTGCAGCATTGGCAAGTGCTGTTTTTAAAGGCTTTTGATTTCAATCTAATTTATCTTTGCAATGTGTCATCAATTTTTCAATCCTTCAAGTGACAGAACAAAATTCTTAAATCACAGTAGCTGTTTGGGTTACTCTACAGCAAAAGCATCTTTCTAATAAGTACTGTCTATATTGTAGAAAAATCCAGGTAAAATATACAGGTATGTATGTATGTATGTTTTTATTTGTATAGCACCATTAATGTACATAGCGCTTCACAGCAGTAATGGTTATAATCATATAAATTAGAAGCTATAAATAACACATAATAAGATATAAATAACACAAAGGGAAGAAGTGCTTCAGACTTAAAAGTAACATTTAGGAAAAGGAGTCCCTGCTCCGAAGAGCTTACAATCTAATTGATAGGTAGAAAATCAATGATAAGCCAAATATAATCACAAAATATTCCAATAAGTATTACAAGTGGTAATGATTGGTCATCATAAAAGAATTGAAACATATAGTTATGCATGTGCAAACTTTACGAGTATCGCCCTCTTTGATTTGGTAAAAATATTTGCTAGGATACAAAAGTTTGCAAAATGTTCACTTAATGCTGAAAGTAATTTTCTATTCATTTTGATTAAGTTTGCTTTTGAAATGTGAAGAAAAAAAAACAACAATTTTGCTAAATTAGCTAAGGAAGATAGAATAAACAGGGCCCAGCCAGATACAGTTGATCACTCGTTAAATTATGTCTAGTTATATTGGTAAATGAGGGGGGGTTGGGACTGGGATCCCAGAGAAAATAATAGTAACTGCTCATTCAAAAACAGCAGCAATTGTACTTGAGCCCCTGCAGCATGTATCTAGTATGGAAAGAAAGATACCGTAACCAAAAGAGAGGTTTTACCAAAAATTATACAAATATAATAATCATTGTTCTGCTTAGGGGAAGATAAACAGGTTACCAGGGGTTAAACAGGTTGTAAGAAAAGAACTACAAGTTACTGGCACAATCCGAAGGGGTTTCGAGAGAGTAGCCTTCTATAAGAAACTAAGCACATGTTATTTTGCTGGTGCTAGTGTGAGTGAGAAGTGGATGGCCAGGCCTCAACCTCTGGGTGTGCAAAGGCACCAGCAGGACTACCTGTGAGGGAAGAGTCAGAGGGCCTCATGCAGTAAGCGACGATTATGTGAAATCGGCAAGCTTACCGATTAGTCATGTTATTGGCGTTTTTCCCTCTCCGTATGCAGTAAGTGCCGAATGTCTTCAAAATAAAACCGAAAACAAATCCGCCCACTCTCACGATGATTTGCCGATCACACACAGGTGTATCGGCGTGCGTGGCGGGGTGCTGTTAGGTTGGGCAATCAAAAATCTTGCTGAATCAGGCGAAGCAAGCATGTATTGGATAGCGCGCCATATTTAAAGGCAACGTGTACTGTTAATCATTCTCTGTGTTGTTGGGAGTGAGAGAGAGAGAGAGACGCACAGAGCTGGGCGATTTAATATTTGCATATTGACTGAGAGACTTGTTGTGTATTGTGAGAGCTTTGTCCTTTGTTGTTTTGTTTACATCTTTGTCTTGTTTTCTATGTGGAAGTGTTTCGTGTGATTGGCTGTACATTTGTTTACTGTTTTTTGTGAGTGCTGTAAGTATGCCCGCAAAGCGTGGGAAGAGTGATGCTGGTGGGAGTGGTAGTGCTACTCGTGCGAGTACGCGTCAGAGTGAACGTACTGTTCAGGGGAGTGATGTTGCTAGGAGTGCGAGTTCTGTTGCTGGGAGTGCTGTTGCTGTGAGTGGTGTTGCTGGGAGTGTGAGTGCTGTTGCTAGGAGTGTGAGTGCTGTTGCTGGGAGTGGGAGTGCTGTTGCTAGGAGTGGGAGTGCTGTTGCTGGGAGTGGGAGTGCTGTTGCTGGGAGTGGGAGTGCTGTTGCTGGGAGTGGGAGTGCTGTTGCTGGGAGTGGGAGTGCTGGCAAAAGCAGCCAAGAAAAAAAACAAATACAATGTTAGGGAGAATCTGTAATGCATGATTTAAAAAAAAAAAAAAAAAAAACACCTTTGTAAAAAATATTGGGCAATAATGAAAAAGGAGGTAAAAGTAAAATGAAAATAGACAATAAAGTATTATTGTTCTTATTATTTTAGTCTGTGGGCAAAGAGTTCTATAAGGTGATCCAGCGATTATTCAGATTGCAGTCCAAACAAAGAAGAAAAAAAAAAGCCACTGCTCATTTAAGAAACAATTGTCTGTTTTAGTCCATACTGTACATTCAATAATTAATCAATGGAGGACGGAACACCTAATTACACAGCAGTTACTGCTGCGGCCGAGTTTATTCGAGCATTTGCCCGTTCTCGGCCGCAGCAGTTACCTGGCGCGCGCCGGAGGGTGCCGGGCGCGCGCCGAAGCAGCGGAGGAGCGCCCTCCGATCGGGGTTTTCTTCCTCCCGCTGCCGGGTCCGCCGGGTCCCCCGGAACCCCCTGCCGCCGTCCCCCACATCGTGGGACACCAGGGCTCCCTCGGGGAGCCCTGGACGCGCGTGCAGGGGGCGCAGGCACCCGATGACGCGTGACCACGCATCGGTGACGCGCGGCACGCCGAGGGGATGCCACTAGCAAGCCGGGAAATCTCCCGGCTTGCGGAACTGGCCGCACTGCAATAAAACGTGTCGCCAGTGTATGCTTTCCCAGTCTACGCTAGGTTTGGAAATGTGGGTTGATGTTATAATGACATATTGGCAGATTTAGGTTAATAGATAAACACTTTGATGGAAGAGTTAAATAATCTTTTTATATGTATGTTGCTGCATCATAGAGTGTGCAGAACACATCATTTTCAGGTACTGCTTAGCAGGACAATCTTATTTGGACAAAGACAAAAAGTGTCATATTTACTAAGCAGTCTTCTGCCATAAGACACTGTACAGCCCTTTGACTTCAATTTTGCTGTAAGGTGTTTCCAAAGGGAGGCCACTAATTCCAAAATGTTCCTGGATAATGCCGGCATCAATCACATTGCTTCTCACATGATAAGCAAGTACATTTGGCGTAATTCCTCAAGGGCACCTTTCGAGTCAGTTGTGTTCCCTACTTTGTCAAATAATTCAGCAAGCATTTTATATCAGGAATGGCAAGGACCTTAATTAGGGTTGCTAGGTGTCCAGTATTGAACTGGACTATCCTGTATTTGGATACTTTGTCCAATAATAAGTTAGAGGCCAGACTTGACATGTATGTGTCTAGTATTTCCTTTCTGGACATAATGACCTCACCGGCTTGGGGGGCCACAGGAGGCCACAGGAGAAAGCAGGGCTAATGCTAGGGGGCCGGGCAGCTTCCTCCATTTGGATTGTCTGCATTACCCTGCAGCAGCCAATCAGGATGAGGTATGAAAAGCCTGGGGTGTGGCCAAGGAGAGGAGGAAACAGTATGGAAGGAGCAGAGAGGGGTGTGTGTGTGTCGAGCGCGTCACACCTTTCACCACTGTGTCTAGAATTTTTGGAGAAGCCACATGGCGACCCTAACCTTAATGTGTGTCAGGATCGCCGCTAGGCCCCGTCCCCAGCACATGTCACGCGACGGTACCTCAGGCGCTCGCGGGCTGCTATCTGTGCGTGCACACCAACGCGATGCTCCATCCATGGAGGCGCTCTCACGCCACATCAGCACAGCGCCTACTCTCTCTAACAACGTGCCCGCCCTGCGCCGTGCTTCTTGTGCGAGCGCACGCCGTCTGCCAACGAAGACTAGTAGCATCAGCTGTGTTACACCTGCAGCCAATCCAGCACCATCCTATCGCTGGTGGCTTATGTGTGAGGTCATCATCTGCTGGTTCCTGATTGGTCTTCCCTGCCTATTTATGTCTTGTCTGTCTCTCTGCACATTGCTGAGCATAAACCCTTGTATATGCGTTTGCTACTTCCTGGATCTTCCCTGTTTCTGTGGCTTGTCTGACCTGTGTTGTGACCCCTGCTCGTACCTGGACCTGTTTCTTCTGTACCACTCCTCGACCACGGCTTACGGATACTGACGACTTTAATTTCTCCAACCCTGGACCATGGCAAGTACCACGACTTACACAAACTCTCCTACCCTGACCCGGCTACACGACTCTTAGTCTGCACTCCGGACCTGGCTCCGTGGTTGTAGGGCGGCGTTTATATACATCCCCACCTCAGCCCTGTGGTGTAGTCACATTGTGGTGAGCACACGTGACAATATGTACATCTTGGAGGAGAGGAGGATGATATGATACTATACACACACGTTCAAATACAAAAAGATTTTTTACCAAAGTACAGGTGGGATGCATGTTTCATAGAACGATAAATGCTAGCCAAGGATCAAATAGGTCAGAGGTTTTACTGCAGATACAGTAGGAAAATGGGCATACTACAGTAGGTGGGCCGTGTGGTTCTTATCAGAGTTTTATAAAATTCAATGTTTTTACTGTATGAAGTATCACAGTATGTTTGAGTTGGTTGGCTTATTGCCGTTTAGATATTCTGGCTTGAAAAGAAGTTCAGATTTAATAAAGTCATTGTCATAAATTTTCAAACTGCTCAATCTGCTTACAACTGTGAAAAAAACATATTTGCAGCAAAACTACTTCAAAGTTTAGAAAAACAAATCACAATTGCAGTTTTCCTAATAAAACACATTTCATATTGAGTAGTGATTTCTTTTGAGCAGGGAATTATTGAACCTACTTGTTCTTTTTGCAGTATATTGTATATATGTGGAAGATAAATGGGCAGTCTTTAAGTGTGCTTTTCTAATAATCTTTTCTCAGTGTATACCCTTGGGTAATAAACATAAAATAAGTAAGTCTAAACCAATGTGGCGAAATAAACAGGTACTGTATAGGAGGAAATGAATAAGAAGAGGCAGGCATTTAGATTCTTGAAGTCAGAAAAGGGACGGAGGCATCATATCAGAATTATAGGAATGTAACAAAAGTTGCACAAGGGGAATCAAATTAGCAAAAATTGAAACTGAAAAAAGAATTGCAATAGAAAGTAAGATCAACCCTAAAAAGTTATTTAAGTACCTTAATAATAAAAAGATTAGAAAATAAAATAATTCACCCTTTCAGTGTAAGATGGGCAAGCAAATTATTGGAGATAATGAAAAAGCAGAGGTATTAAACAAATTTTTTGCCTCTGTGTTTACCAGGCAAGAATCAATTGTAATAATACATGTAACTATGTAAATAATGCTGCAGGTGGAAGCCACAACCTCTATATTAACTAACAGTTGGTTAACTGAGGAAGAAGTTCATAGGCGGGTTGATGAAATTAAAGTAAATAAGGCACCTGGCCCCGATGGCATACATCCAAGTGTTGTTAAGGAGCTAAGTTCAGTAATAACCAAACCATTACAGTTTATATTCAAGGACTCCATTTCCACAGGCTCAGTACCACAAGATTGGCGTAAAGCAAACTTGGTGCCTATATTTAAAAAGGGAGCTACATAACAACCAGTGTATTAGACCTGTAAGCCTAACATCAATAGTGGTCCAGCTACTTGAAGTTTTTATAATGTAGTATGGGATAATATTCAGGAATACCTAATGGAAATAAAATTACTGTATTAGTAATAGTCAGCATGGATTTATGAAGGATAGGTCGGGCCAAAATAACTTTATTCGTTTGTTTGAGAAGGTAAGTAGGAATTTAGACCAGGGTAATGCAGTTGATTTTGCAAAGGCTAGACAACAGAGAGTTGTTGTAAATGTAACTTTTTCATATTGGGCTAAAATTGTGAGTGGAGTACCTCAGGGATCGGTACGGTGACCTGTGCTTTTTAACTTATTAATGACCTTGAGGTTGTCATAGAGAGCAAAGTCTCCATCTTTCTGATGACACTAAATTATGTAATGTAGGAGAATCAGAGCAGGATGTAATTTCTCTCCAGAAGGACTTGGATAGAATGCAAATGGACAAGTAAATGGCAGATGAGGTTTAATACAGATGCATGTTAGGTTATGCATTTGGGAAATAAGAATAAATAATATAAAAATTGCGGCTTCCTTGCATTAGGAGGCACAGCCGACGGACCTCCTGCTACCTTCACTCACAAGCGGACATAGGTGAGATTATACCGAGCACTGTATATGTACCCACACTTTACCGGAGCTCTATATCATCTCTGTATCTTTCCCTCTGGGCTCATTCATGTGATTAACTATCACATTATCATCTGTTTGATCTCCCCTCATTGAGTCAGTCACTTGTTTATTGTGTGTTTGCTATCAGCAGGTCTCTTCTTTTCATGGAGTATCAGCTTCTAATGGGTTAATTTAGTTTTTTAAGCATTATTTTAATTTTATATCTGTTATCTTGTTTTTATTTATCTCATATTGATTAGCCTTGTCCTATATTGATTAATATTGTCTTAATATTATTGGTCACTTGCTCTCTTTGTGTTATTGTTGTTATAGATTTGGAAAATCTTTGTTTGAGCTGCATATTTCCTTAGTCCTAAGCATTGTACTTACCTGTCTTTACACACCTTGCTCAAAACACTCCACTGACTATTAATCACCATTAAGACTACAGGTTGACCATGTATATCCAGGCTTACCTAGTAAACCTCCGTGTGGCGGCGGTGGCGTCCCGGCATCTTACCATGCAACTACTGCCAATATGGCTGCGCAGCGTCAAATGCCAATGGGAGCGCTAAGGGACATAACAGCATCACATGATGCTCGTTGCTATGACAACAAAATGCTATGTGGCATTGCGGCGACATGTTACCATGACAATGTGACATCACGTGACGCCTTGGCGCCATTAGGCATCCCGTTGTCATAGCAACTTGATGCAGCGTGACGCTATTTGTTTGTATCCATGTTTCTCTGATCTGCATTGATCAGTTATTTTCTTAGGCAGCCCTGCATATACATATATGTATATTATCCATTGTGGATTATAGCTGTGATCACTATCACCAGTCAATTCGGGCATTAGTGCTACAGCAATATTCTTTTTTGCAGAGTGACGTCATGACGTCATGCAGTGCCCCATTATCATGGCAACTCGGCTCCATTTGACGCCGCACAGCCATACTGACTGGAGTTGCAGGGGGAGATGTCCGGAGGATGCCAGGAGACGCCGCTCAAGGCAAGCGCTACCTTTTTTTTAAAAAATTCTCCGGGTTGGCCTTCAGTAGAAGGTGGCAACCCTGCCTATATCCTCATGGATTAAACCACTTAGCCCCTCCATCTTGCACTCCTCCAAGATCTTCAGGGTCAGTGACCCCCTGGAATTAAAAGATTGTAATAATCCAATGGGCTGATGCCCAACATCGCGTTATTTGAAGACAAGGTAGCATTATCCTGAAAACAATGTGACGTTAAGGCAACGCCAATGAGATGAAGTGTGGCTGTTATTTTTTTCTTGCAATTATCTTGGTGAATAAGCCATTAACTCAGGGGAAATAATGTCTGTTCCGGTTTTGTTTAGCGTCACATTATTTGCCCTAATTTTAATGTAGCCTAGTAAATCCGCATCAAGTCATCACTGGCCATGGATACATACAGTGCTGCAGGTATGTGAACTAAGAATTGCTACTGCATAACGCACCTTATTACATGAATGGGACATATTCGCTATGAGGTTTTACTGCGTAAGAAACCTTCCATGCTGGAAAATGTGTAGCCCATTCTTTTGAATGAGTTATAAGAAGCCATACAGTATTTACTAAGCCATACTGAAAGGTGTCTTATGGAGTAGCACTGATTAGTTAAAATGCCCCGTACCGCTTTCATTGCTTAAGTAGTTGCCACTGCTATTGTATTGTATTGTATGTTTTTATTGATATAGCTCCATAAATGTACATAGCGCTTCACAGTAGTAATACATATCATATAAATAACAAATAATATAAATAACATATCATGGGAATAAGTGCTTCAGATATAAAAGTAACATTAAGGAAGAGGAGTCCCTGTTCCGAGCAGCTTACAATCTAATTGGTAGGGGAACATATAGAGACAGCAGGAGGGAATTCTAGTATGTGTCCAGGATTATCCAGTGCTATTCATATGCTTCTTTAAGCAGATGTGTCTTAAGGTGGGTCTTAAAGGTTGATAGAGAGGGTGCTAGTCGGGTATTGAAAGGAAGGGCATTCCAGAGGTACAGGGCAGAAAGTGAGAAAGGTTTAAGGCGGGAGAGAGCTTTAGATAGAAAGGGGGTAGAAAGAAGACATTCTTGAGAAGAACGCAAGAGTCGGGATGGTGCATAGCGAGAAATTAGCGCAAATGTCAGGGGAGTTTTTTTTAATTTTTGCAATAAATAAATTAAGCAGTGATTTAAGTGCTCTGTTTGAAGCATATCCTTAAAAGCCATGTACTCCCTTTTTCGTTTTGGTCCCATTTGAATATTTTGTATTGTGACCATGCCAATCTTTTTAGTATACAAACAATGTGATATTATTTCACTTTGCGATTAAATCATGTATGTGGTTATCCAGACTTATTCACTGTTTAGATAATTTTTGGAAAATATACCTTTTAAATTAGGGATTTTTTTTGTTTTTTAAGAAAAGTGATAAGCCCCAAAGAAGCGGGTCAGATTTTGACGCATCATGATTTAGGTGCATACCTAGAGGGGCAAAACAAAGTTTGTATAGACAAGTCATAATTTTTAAAAGTAGACAAAGACTGTAATCCTGGGATGGGTTTCTTTAAACTATTGTACAAAAAGTGACGACCCAGACATGTTTTCCTCAATATGGAAGAAAAAGTTAAAAAAAAATATTACATATTTCTGTGTGTGGGTAGATGACGGAGCGGCCAATATGCGAGGTCAGTTAAGAGTCCACACATGCATTTTATGGTGAACCAAAATATTGAGTGGTTTATTTCTCTACAAACACTAACAAAACATTGGGCAGTGTGTAGTTTCCTGCCTTGTAAAGGGAGTGAACTCAGATGCACATTTTGACAACCTCCCAAGAACAGTTTTACTGTTAAAAATATGGGAGAACAATTGAATGAAAAAGGTAACTGCCAATATCATGGGTACTGACATATTAGTGGGAATAAAGCTAGTGGGGCATAGTGGACTACACTGGCAGAAAGTTCAACCAAAAGATAACTTTATACATTTTGCAATGGATAATTGGGTGTCAACCCATAGACTCCCCCTTGATGAATTAACTGAGTTATATTTGTTTCTGGGGACTCCCTGACTGCTTGTAGGATTAAATGAAGCTGATGAGAACACAATCAGAGCCCCCCAGCTGTAAGGAGGAGGTAAAAGGAGGAGATAATTTAGCAACATTTTAAGGGCCTTGCAGGTGCCCATCCTTAGAACATAAAAAAAAAATCAAAAAATCAAATATAAGATCAAATATTTAAACTGTGTCTCTTTTCTGCTGTTT
This sequence comes from Ascaphus truei, assembly GCA_036426205.1. Taxonomy (NCBI): domain Eukaryota; kingdom Metazoa; phylum Chordata; class Amphibia; order Anura; family Ascaphidae; genus Ascaphus; species Ascaphus truei. The sequence goes on from CM071569.1 coordinate 112,482,123, forward strand.
TTGCTGTAAAGGAGAAGAAAAGTATGTGCATAAGTAAATCTAACACAATACAATTCCCTCTGAAGACATTAGTAAGTACAGTACTAGGCTTCTCTTGTCTGAGCTAGCGCCTATATATTGGTCTGTCCCAATAATACCCTTCTCCCTCTTCCACACCTGCTCTGTTGCATTCATAAACCAGTTCAGATTTCCTTCTCCAACCTTTTCCTTTCTCTCATTGGTTTATTTCAGAATAGGTCTAGTCTAAAATTGAATGAACAAATGGCAAAAAGCGCTGAGACGTTAATGTTTGCCTTTACCAGACATTTTTAATGGAACTTCTTGTAACCTGCCATGAAACATGGGCTTCAACGAAACAGATTAAAAATAACTGCACTAAGGTCGATTAACCATTCCCTGGTCTCCCTCTCTCTCTCAATGTTTTCTAGTGTGTTGGACTGACTAATAAAGATTAGAAGTGCTTAGGTTTACTGCTGTTCACTGAGCAAGGCATCAATCTAAAATCAGAGCTAGCACATATATCCACCAATAAAAACCCAGAGAAAATTGTTATATACAAAAAGATAAACATGGAAAAATTAAACCGCATTACCAATGCACTCATGAATTATCTTTTATTATTATTCAATGTATCAATATGTATCACATTGGCAAAAGTCAGCCCAGGTTTAAATACACACAACAAAATCATTGGTACTGTGTCAGTTGTCTCCCCATCTAATGATATACCTCCTAATTATCTGAAAGCATCTACGGGTGATCAGTTTCAGGGAGAAATAAAGTGTGAGTAGGGACAGCATCAAAATCACATTAATACATATAGGTTTGCAAACCCATAAAGGAACAATGTTTCCTTCATGCATATATAGCAGAGACAGTAAATTATCCAAGTGTAATGTCTAAATAATTGCATACAATCTGTCTACCAATAAAAGCCCATGATAAGGCCAAATGTAAGCACTTATTCTCATCATATAATCATAGCTCTGGGATGAATACTCAAGCTATGGGAGGAGAATCTTTAGGCCGTGATTATACCAAAAACCGCTGGCGGCATCGCAGGGCACGAGGCCGCGTGGGCCAAAAATAAAATACATTCAATTAAAGTAAACATACCTGTAGTAGCATGCGCGCTGCCTGGAGCTTACAGGGTGGATGACTGGTAAGGAGACAGAGGAATTTGTTATTGGCAGGCGATGTCTCCCCGGTATAATCAAGATGCCGCTCAGTGGCAGCGCAGGGTGACGTCACAGGATAGCGCTGGCGCCCTGTAGCTCTTGATATAATCTAGGCCTGAAAGAGTAATAAAACGATAAAATATCACCATCTTAAGGATCGACACGGTCCTGGAAAAAACTGCATTACAAGTAAAGAGCTGTTCTTGAACGCCAGCTGCCCATCTCACGTCTATAAAAATGTGACATAAAGTCTTCATGAAGAATCAGAGCAGAACGAAAACAAACTTGCTTTTTCATGAAGTCAGTAGCACTCAATGCAGCAGCATGCGTTTCACACCAGCATGCTTCCTCTGGGGTGAATGTCTAGTGAACTGGATGTACTCTTTATAGGCCAGGAGCAGCATACCAGGATGCATTACCCAGAATTACAATTTAAAGAGATACACACATTGAAAGTCAAAACAACAAATTTACTTATAAGAATGCACAGCCTTCATTCAGTCCACTGGGTACTTGTGTGTCTAATCTTTAAATCCATATTTAGCCTCCAATTTCAGGAGGGCATTGTTTATATTCCCATGTCTTACCCCAGGCTAACATGAGGAAACACCACATAGACGTTCAGCATGAAACCTACAGATATGTCTTGCAACAGGGGTATCATTATTTTTGCGGGTGTCTCTCAGGTGTCCCTTGACCATAGTTCTCTCCCCGTCTTCCCAACATACTTATTGCCACAGCTGCAGGTGAGAAAATATATTATTTATGTTGTCCTGCAATTGATATTATGTTTAATGGTGTACACATGTCCTGGGTCATGCCCAATAAATGTCTTACCCTCTGAATATATTGACAGGCCTTACAGTGGCCACATTTTAATGAGCCCTTCACACACCAGAGAATAAGGACTGCTACTGCCGAGTATTGACTATGCACCAGTGTGTCCCGCAGATTTTCAGACCTTCTGCTGGTCATAGTCAAGCGACTGCTCATACAAGGAAGTAAATCACTATCCTCCTGCAGTATTGGCCATGCCTGAAGGGGTCTATTTCTAAATCGATAACACTGGGAATTGTTTCTTCTGATGAAACGTACCACAGCTTTCATATTTTCCTTGTGTTCTTTGTCACAAAATAAAACTCCTGTATGGTTGCTTTAGCTCTTTTATGAGCCCTCTGCTATATCATGCTTTAAACCTGTTGATCATCTTATTGGCCTCCACTTCAAAGAGCTTGTCTGTGGAACAATTCCACTTAATCCATAGGAGCTGTCAAATGGGTACTCCCCGGATGGGACAAATGAGCTAGTTGCCAGATTGAGGCTGTTACTCACCGTTTCTTTCCTGTGTTTAGTAGTAGTGATGTTACCCTCTTTATGTGTATCTAGAGATCTAAAAACTTAATACAATGTGGGTTAACCTCCATAGTTAATCTCAAATTAAGGTAATTATTGTTGAGTGTAACAACAAATTCATTAAGGAGAGAGGATCCTCTATCCCATAGCAGTAGGATGTCATCGATATATCTAATCCACATAAGTATCCACATAAGTATGTGGTTAGTATATTTCGACATTGTCAGAAAAAACAAATGGCTTCTCTCACCACACTACATGCATAGGTATAATTGTATGCCTAGCAGTTTTCAGTGGGCAATGTTGAAGGATAGCTTTATTAAGTTTCCTTTTTAAATAACTTTTTTTTTTATAACTTTTTTTTAACATTTTCCTTTCACAATGTATTCTGGGATTTGCAGCCCTTTTGTTTTATTGAGAAAAAGAACAATACTATGTAAACTGGCCAATTCGGTAAAAATTAACTACTTTAGGTTGACAATCCTAGTGGATGTTCAGAAAATAAGTTTATGCAAATGGGTTTCTAAATTCTCTTTGATTAAGTTAAATTATTGCAATTTCTTTTGTAACAGAAATCCGTGAAGCATTTCGAGTGTTGGATCGAGATGGTAATGGCTTCATCTCTAAACAAGAGCTGGGTATGGCCATGCGATCATTGGGTTATATGCCCAGTGAGGTTGAGTTGGCTATCATCATGCAGCGCCTTGATATGGATGGTAAGTAACAATGAATAATGCTCTTGTTGATGTTATCCAAAATTCATGGTGAGATGAACCACATTGGGAAAATGGCACGACATGTTTACCATATTTTGTTGACATATGACTGCTAATATACATAGATACAATATCTTGTTGAAATACCACTACTGATAATTCATTCTCCACAGTAACAAATGCATGCAGCTTTTACAAGAATATCTGCTGCCTAAGAAATTTTAAATTGTTAAATCTGTGATGAGTTAAGGTTTGGAAAATCTTTTTCTAAAGCTTTGAAATGTTCTGGTGACCAGAGCTGCCTGGTAAAATAAAGAACAAAAAAATATTCTTTCAATTTGCACAAGACTTTCATTTGCTTTCTATTATATTTGGAAGACATTTGACATTTTGTTCTGTATACTTGTCATATGAAATATGGTACTGAAAGAAAGACTGTTCTAATTCATGTTTAAATGTAAAGCCTATAGAACAGCAATGAACAGTGCGACTGTACTTAGATTTTGCAAAGGCCTTTGATACGCTGCCACTCAAGAGGTTAGTGTACAAAATAAAGAAAATTGGACTCTGTAAAAATATTTGCACCTGGATTGAAAACTGGTTGAAGGACAGAGTGGTCATAAATGAAACCTTTTCAGGTTGGGCTAAAGTTGTGTCCAAGTACTCAAGGATCGGTATTTGGACACCTGTTTTTCTAACTTGTTTATTCATGATCTTGATGATGGCATAGGAGCACATTTTTCATCTTGGCTGATGTTAGGTAGTAAAAACAGAGCAGGATGTAATTTCTCTCTAGAAGGACTTGATAGACTGGAAACTTGGGCAGGTAAATGGCAGGGGAGATTTAATACAGATAGATGAAATGTTATACATTTGGGAAACATGAATAAACAGGCGATTTACAAATGTAATGGGGCAAAAGTAGGTCAATCCTTGATGGAGAAAGATTAGGAGTGTTTGTATACAGCAGGCTTAGCAATAGTGCTGAATGCATTGCAGTAGCTGCAAGGGAAAATACGATCATATCTTGCTTTAAACAAGGAATGGATGGAAGAGAAGTAGGCATCATTTTTCCCCTCTAAAAAGCATTAGTAAGACCACACCTTGACCATGGAGTACAGTTTTTGACACCACTTCATAAAAAAGACATTATGGAATTAGTAAGTAAAGAGAAGAGCAACCAAATAAATAAAGGGGATAGAAAATTTGACTTATGAAGAGATGCTAGCTAATTTAGACTTTTTTACATTGGAAAAGAGGCATCTAAGAGGGGATATGATACTATATACAAATATATTCAGGGACAATACAAGGAACTTTTAAAAGAACTATTCATCCCAAGGGCAGCACAAACAACAAGGGGTCATACCTTAAAGTTGGAGAAAATGAGATTTCACAAGCAACAAAGGAAATGATTATTTACAGTATGGACAGTTAAAATGTAGAATTAATTTCCCATGGAGACTGTGATGGCAGATACAATAGATATCTTTAAAAAAAAAAAGTTGGATATCTTTATAGAACGTAACGTAATACAGGGATATACCAAATAAGCTAACATGGGAAGGGTGTTGATCCAGAGAGTAATCTGATTGCCAATATTTGAAGTAAGGAAGGAAACTCACTTGGCTCACAACAGCTTCATGCAACATTACCTACCTCTGTCATAATGAACCTGCTTGTTATCTCAACACTTTTCTTTCTTGTGGCCTCATGAAAATGTTACTCTATATATCCAATAAAAACTCCTCCCTCCTGGCCCACGTCCAGTATCACCATACATCCTGGATTACTCAAAAGCCTTGCACTATCTACTGAATGTTGGTGGAGAACACTGAAAAACAGTACTCCAATTACTACTCATCCCACTGGCAAACATCACAAATTTACAACTTGCAAACTACTCAAATTTCTATTTATACTGTTAGTCTCTTAAGCAGATGATGTTGAATGTAACCCGGGCCCTCCCTTTTCAGCTCTGTCCCATACCTCTGAGAATACCCCCTTCAAATTCCAAAAAGGTCTATCTGTCGCCCATATAAATATCCGGAGCCTGCTGCCCAAACTGAATGAACTAAGGGCATGATGCCTTACACATAAACCCAAAGTCATTATTATCACAGAAACAGGGCTAACTCTAAAAACACTTGATGCAACTATCGCCATTCAGGGAAACTCCATTTCAAGCAAAGACAGGTCAAAGAGAGGGGGAGGGGTGTTATTTTATATTGCATACACCTTACAATTTATGCTCCTAAATTGCCCCCCAAGCCCATCCTCTTTTGAAATCCTAGTTGGCAAAATCTGCCTCCCCTTTTCTAAGCCCGTTCTTATTGCTGGCATCTACTGCTACCTTAAAGCCCCAAACGGAGGCGCATGCGCGACGGTGTGGAGGATGGATGCATAAACCTTTAGCTCCGTCCCCTGCCGAGCTAAAAGCAGTAAAATATCCACATAAAAGCCAAATTTTTACCTCAGATTCCCCTAAACCCAAACGGTGAACTTACCAGGATGGCGCCGCAAAGCACGAAAAAAAAGACAGCTGGAGATTTAAGGAAGTATCTGAGCAGGTCTGGCTCGCGGAGCGCCGGAGCTGAAATGGCGCCGAATTAAACTGCTGGCTCTATCTTCGACCGAGACAAGGACCTGACAGAGGGACCCGAACAACTACCGGTCCGCTGTTGCGACTTCGATAGGCTCTATCGAGATCTAAAAACTCTCCTTCATGCTGAAATCCAAGAACTTCGCAAACAGGTGCAGAGCATGGGGGAAAGAACAGGAGCACTTGAAGAAAAGATGGTGGCCGCATCTAAATCATTAAGGAAAATCGACAAGCGCACCGCACACCTTCAAGCTGAAATATCAGAAATAGCGGACCGGCAAGAGGATGCGGAAAACAGGGATCGCCGCAATAATATCAGGATACGCGGCGTCCCTGAAGTGGTTACCGATGTAGAAGGGTTCGTCTCCCGCTGGTTGACAACTTTGCTCCCCGATTTACCCGAGGCGGAACTCCAGATGGACTGCTGCCATCGAGCCCTCAGGAGCAGGCCATTAGCCACAGAACAGCCGCGGGACGTGATAGCCAGACTCCATTATTTCCGATCCCGGGATCCGGGGTTCCAGAAAACTAAGTCAGAGGGGTCCTGCCGATTCGAAGAAGCCACCCTTCAGATTTTTCAAGCTCTATCCCCATTTACACTGGCCGGAAGGAGAAAGTTGCAACCGATAACGAAGCTCCTTCGGGAGAAGGCGATTCAGTACAGATGGACCTTCCCGTTTAGTCTACTGGTCATCAAAAATGGGAGGGCCATCTCTATTAGGGAGATTGAGGAAGGGGAAGATTTTCTCCACAAATTGGGAGTCAAGGAGGGTCCAGTGGCTGGCCCACACATGGAACAGTCGCCGGAGGCAGAGTGGCAGAAATCTGGCAGACCCAAAGGAAACCGGGAGGCAATGGAGGCAGAGGAAGACTAATGCACGAGAGCAGGACTGCTATATCTGAAGTCTGTTTAAAAGTTACACTAAGTTTCCGAAGTTGCGGACAAGTTTTCATTAAAGTTGATACGTTCTCCCAATTGTGTGACCTCCTAGTGTTGTAAATGCTCCTGAAATTGAAAGCAAAGACAGGCCCCGGAGGAAAACGAGTCGGCTCTGTAGCAGGAGAGGTGGCCACATTACCGGGTAAAATCTGAAAAAATTAGGAAACTGCAACCTTACGTGGTCCGTTAATCCAAAAACGGAGAGAAGACTCCTAAAAATAGCGGTGAACGCAAACCTGGTAAGATGGCGCTGATGGAGGACACGGACGCCATATCGAGAGATGGAGGAGGAAGAAGTAAGCAGGAAAATGGCAGCGACCGGAAAAACATCACCGGAAGTAGCCAGGCGGCCATATTGGAGGGGGCAGGAGCACGGATCCAGTCGACGTCAGCGGAAGGCGATGGAAGCAAGGGGACAACAGAAGACAGGGACGCAAGAGAGCGGACAAAAAGTCGGACGATAGCGACAAGAAAGAAAAGAGGCAGGGGAAGGAGTGAAGGACAGTAGAGAGAAAGGGATAAAGAGGGAGCGGGAATAGAGGGGCTAGAAAGGAGTAGTAAAAGTGGCAGAGGGACACAGGATGCAGGGGTAGTTGGGCCCCAAGGAGGACGTTGCAGATAGAGGGGGGCAGTGCGCCCGAAGGTTGGATGAGGAAGAGAGGCGCAAAGGGAGCTTTAGCAGAAGGGAGCTGGTTAAAAAGGGAGGCACTAGGAGTGGCAATCGCCGTCTACAAGTAAGAGCGGATAGAAGGCCAGAAGAAGTATTCCAGAGGAATGAGAGGGAGAGTCGTGGCAAGAGGCCTAAGGGGCCCATTTTAGAGGAGGGGGCATGAGCAGAAATACGGGAAGGGAGTGCCTAAGCGGAGGAGTTGTAAGGAAGAAGGCGAGTTAGGGAGGCAATGGGGGTTCCGTTAGGGCAGCTGCAAGGACTGAGTGCAGGGCTCTCTGCTTTGCCAAATAGGGGAGGAAACCAAGAATAATTATGTGGATGTTTTATCTTTAGGTACAGACCATGTCAGAAGAGGGGGAGGGAGGTTGGGATCTGTACCCTCCTTCGCCATGGGACTCCACATGGGTGCCTGGGGGTTACTCTCCAGGTGGCTCATGAAAGTCCTCACTGGGAAAGCGAAACTGGATTGTAGCGGCAGAAAGAAGACCATCCGGGACTGCGCCCAGGCTGGATGCCCAGGAGGGGCAGACAGAGTGGCAGTGGGGGGTCGCCCCCGATTGGCCACTGGTTGTTTTATATGTTGTTTCGTTAGTGTCTCTGTGTCCCCCTTTCGTGTGCCCCTTTGTTCTTTCCTTATGCAGTCGAGGAACACAAGCCGGAGGTGGATCAGCTCGTTGGGGGGACTCCCTTCATGTCCAGCGGGTCCACAGAGAAGCGGGAACCACGGTGGTCACAAATGGGTAGGGATGTTGTAATTGTATCCCACAACGTTAAGGGATTTAACAGCCCCCAGAAAAGGAGAGTGGCCATGATGGACTATAAGGAATCGGACCCAGACATCATTATGATACAGGAGAGACATTTTTCCATATCTAGCTCCCCCAAGGATATAGATTGCAGATATAAGCAGTGGTTCTCAGCAGCAGCCACTAAGAAACAGAAAGGAGTGGCAATCCTAGTTCATAACCGCTTACCACTGAACATCGCGCAAACAAAAAAAGACAAACGATCGGTTCTTAATTGTTGTGGGGGCTATAAGGGGACAAACTAATACGTTGGCTAATGTTTATGCTCCTAGTGAACAAGAGGAAGCCTTCCTAGACAAAATTTTTTCACTTCTCAGTAAGTTACAGTAGCACAAGGTTGTGTAGTAGTAGGAGGTGACTTTAACCAGACGCTAGACCTGACATTGGACAGATGTAGCCTGGGTGGGCACAAGAGACCGATGGCTAGATCCTCTTGGCTCAGAGGGCAGAGGACCAACAATTTAGTAGATATTTGGTGTGAACAACACCAAGGAGAGAGAGGTTTCCCCTTTTACTCCCACCCACATGACAGATATAGCAGGATAGATTACCTCTTTGTGTCTAGCAGAATGGTTTCTCAGATCACCAACACGGGAATCCATGATATTTCATGGTCAGATCACGCACTTATTGAGCTGCGGTGCTCTGATTTCAGGCTTGACAGACCAGGAGCGAACTGGAAACTCAACGAGTTATTGATAAAAATCCCAGAGATTGAACAAAAAGTGGGACATAGAATCAGATTTTCAGGAGAACGTCGGCAGTGTGGTTTCACAGTCCACCCTATGGGAGGCCCATAAGGCAACTCTGAGAGGAGAATTTATAGGGATTGCGAGCAGACGCAAAAGGGAGAAGGACAAAAAGATCAAACAATTACAATCCGAATTGGCTGCCCTATCTTCCCTACACAAAGAAAATAAGCAAGCGGCCTCATTAAAGAAGCTGCTGGATACCAAAACAAAACTAAATTTGCTGCTTGCCTCCCGAGCTGAAAAGGAGATGTCATGGTATAAACGGAAATGTTATGAAAAAACGAACAAGCCAGATACCCGTCTTGCCAAAAAACTTAGAGATAGAGACCAAAATTTCCACATCCAGGCAATTCGGAATAAGAGGGGAGACTTCACTTCTGACCCCAAACTAATAGTGGAGGAATTCAAAGCCTATTACGAGACCCTATATGATGGGGCGAAGGTCACACAGAGTGGAACCACTAGTAGACAACTGAAGACATTCCTAGAGGGGGCTAGATTACCTAGATTAAGCAGAGAGGAAAGGGACGCGTTGCAGGAGGACTTCTCGCTAGAGGAGCTCTTAGAGGTAATGAAGTCACTGAAGCCATCCAAAGCCCCTGGTCCGGATGGCTTCTCTAACCTTTATTATAAAAAATGTCGGAATCTTTTAGCTCCTCACCTATTAAAGTTATTCAATTCCTTTCTGGAGGGTGTCCCCATCCCTGGCTCGATGCTACAAGCGTCTATCTCAGTGATACATAAACAAGGGAAGGACCCAGCAGATTGCAAAAGTTATAGACCCATCTCTCTGATCAATTCGAATACTAAAATATTTTCCAAATTACTGGCTGACCGTCTCAACCGGGTTATGCCAAAGCTGGTCCACCCTGATTAAGTAGGGTTCATATGCGGCAGACAGGCGGTAGACAACACCAGACGGATAATAGATTTAATCGATTTTGCACAGAGGAAAAAAATCCCGTCTTTGGCGGTTAGTCTGGACGCCGAGAAAGCTTTTGATAGAATAGACTGGCCCTACATGAGAGCGACGCTTGGGGAGTTTGGCCTCGGTGGGAGAATGATGGGTGCAATTCTAGCTCTGTATAGGGGACCGACGGCGAAGGTCAGGCACCAGGGCTTCCCGTCGGAAGAATTCCCGATAAAGAGTGGCACCAGACAGGGTTGCCCCCTGTCCCCTCTCCTTTTCGCATTATGCATCGAGCCCCTGGCAGCACATATCCGCCTCAGCCCAAACATAGCAGGAATTCAAATTGGGGAGCAGTCACATAAAAGTCCCTGTATGCTGATGATGTTATACTAACATTGCCCCAGTCCCTTACCTCTCTGCCGAATGTCTTCAGCTTGTTGGGGGAATTTAATAAGCTGTCCGGTTTCAAAATTATCAAAGTCAGAAGCCCTAAATATAAACCTTCCTAAGATTACCGAAAAATTAATTGCAGTAAATTTAAACTTCAAATGGCAAGCCATCCAAATTAAATACTTAGGGGTTAATATTACAAAAGAATATATTGCCCTATACAAAGCAAATTACCCCAGACTAATAAGGACCCTGAAGGAGGATCTCAGGCGTTGATCAGGTTATAGAATATCCTGGATCGGTAGAATCCAGAGTTTAAAAATGAATCTCCTCCCCAGAATCCTATATCTGTTCCAAACCCTCCCGGAACAAGTGGCTAGGGACGACATCGTCTGTCTGCAGTCCTCTATGGTGAAATTCGTCTAGGGTAACAAAACTCCACGCATAAAATCAAGTACGCTAGTTAGGCCCACGATCAGAGGGAGATTGGCGGTACCTTGCTTGTTGTCGTATTTCAGAGCGGCCCAATTATCCCAAATTACTCAGTGGCACACACACCCAAGCTTACGGCGATGGGTGGAGCTGGAGAAAGAGTGCTGCGCTCCGGTAGAGCTGCAGGACCTGATTTTGCTACCAAAACAGGTGTTCAGAACCGTCAGTGAACCGCTTTCCGCACTAAGCAGCTCGTTGGCAGTTTGGGAGGGCAGCAGATATAAATACGCCCTTACTAGGCAGCACTCCTTAATGACCCCGTTTTTGGGTAACCCTGATTTCGCTCCCGGCCTGCGGAGTGAGGACTTAGCAATTTGGAAACGAAAGGGCCTCACGAGGCTCCTACATCTGGAGGGCAGAATTTCAATAAAATCTGTTGAGCATATTAAATCCGAAAAAGAATTACCAAACTCAGAATTTTTTAGATACCTCCAGATTCGAGCGTTCTATACTAAATTTCCAAAACGCCCTAGGCGAACAAATTTCGAGCAGCTCTGTTCAAGAGGGACAGATACCAAGGGACTTATCTCTGGTATATATAGAGAGGTGGTCTGTCCTGCAAAAGACGATGACAACAAACTGAGTTACAGGGTCAGATGGAAGGAGGACTTAGGGGAGACTTTAGAAGATGAGGACTGGGACACTATAGTACTGGCGGCGGCAAAGAGTTCCATATGCACCACATTAAAGGAGAATGCATATAAGGTCCTGATGAGGTGGTATCTGACCCTGAAAAGATTGGCAAAGTTTGTCAAAGATTACCCCCCATTGTGCCCGAAACAATGTGGGGAACAGGCAGACTTGTTGCACATGCTGTGGAGTTGCGCCAAGGTGGCCCCGATCTGGGAAGATGTTAGAAATTGGCTACAGAGTTTACTCGGTCACGTGGTCCCTTTAGACCCATGGTTGTTTCTGCTGGGCAGGCACACCAAGGGGCTAAACAGATCAGAGCACAAATTAATTGCACATTTTGCAACAGCCCTGCCGTGCGAAATCGCAACCTTGTGGAAGCAACCTGATTTACCCAACATCCCAAAAATTAGGAATAGAATTTGGTACATTTGCCGGATGGAGCAGTTGACGAGTATGGTCAATGACACTGGCACAAATTTTCTAAAAATATGGGCTCCATGGCTACCCCCATCAGATATACCAGGGGTAGATGCCTCCAATATACTGCTATGATAGTTCGAAATGCATTCTCCATGGATGGGCTGGTACTGACATTAGGCAAACAAAAGACAGGTAGGGCGGACAGGGGCTAGAACCGATCAAAGTAATGGTCAGAGGTCACAAAAGGAAACCTATCCCTAACGCACAGGGCCACGTGGATGGAAGACGAACTGGATTTGTCCGAGACTGCATTCCCCCTTCCCCCTCCCCACCATCCTGTATATTGTCCTGTATTGTGGAGTTGTGAGTCTGTTTGTCTCCCCTGTACGTCTAGTCGTTTCAGTCAGTTATAAAATGGAGTGCTGTGGATACTGAATTACATGACATTGTGTTGGTAGATTTTTGTATAGAAAAAAAGGAAAATGCCGGCACCTAATCTAACAATAATAAAGTCCAAACCATAAGGGAGATAGTCCAACTGTAGTCCTTGGAGGATCAATGGGTGTTCAGACGGACTATGAAATTTCTCCAAGGGATGGTGTGATATGTGGAAATAAAAGAAATAGATTATAGTGCAGTATGTCAGTCAATGCAGACATAAAACCATGTAACATGTATCACTAACAACACAAAACCGACATGACAAACTAGACAGACTAACATTAACACAAGCCAGACTATAAATTAATGAAAAGCTATTTATTAACAACAATTGTAGGGTTCTGTAGTTTGCAGACTTCAATCCGGGGGGGGGGGGGTAAAACCGTTGCCCTACTCACACGGTGTAGAATGTAATCAAGCAGTAAGGCTGGAGACACAGTTGGTTGTCGCAAGATGGCGACCGGAGTCTTCTCACTGGCGTCCCACGTGAAGGGGATGCTGTGTAGAGCCGCACGGACCGCAGAAGCTGAAACACCACCAGACGGACGTGATGTCACACTCCCTCTTCCTCCCGATACTGCTGTCCTCTTACTTGTCTCGTCCCCCACACCGCAAACCAGATTTTAAGCTTCTTCTGCTTCTTCTGCTACTAGGAACCACAACTCCAACTCTAAAATCAATATTCCCGACGCGTTTCATGCGCATGCGCGCACTTTCTCAAGGGATGTCATTACCCCTGGGTCTGAATGGTTTAAATACCCGTAGTCCATGCTTCTAATTGGTTGAAAATATACATGGTGACGTTTAACCACATAGTTGCCAGGATAGGGGTGGCGAACAACACAGCCTGGCTGGCATACATATATACATAAAAATCACAAACCTACACAACATAAAACATTAAAACCTATATAAAAGTTATACAAAAATACTAAAAAATTCCCCTAAAAATATAAATAATGAATGAAACTCACAAGGAAGGAACAAAAATGAATTATAAAAAGGCCTTCAATTCAAAATCTATGTTTAACCCCTTCGGTGAAAGTGTTTTCAATTCGTATATCCAGTATGCTTCACGCATACTGGCATGATTAAGTCTACTCCCCCCTCGTGGATTGGCCTGAACCTCCTCAATGGCTTGACACCGTAAACCTGTGGGATTTTTATTGTGATATAAAAGAAAATGGTGAGAGACACTGTGTGTGACCAGTCCCTTTTTTATATTGTAGACATGCTCGTAAATACGTCTCTGAAAAGTCCTCCCTAAAAAAGCTTTAAAGCTTTGTGACATGTTTAGCCAGGAATCACATTTTGGAGATTTTTTTTTTTAAATATACAAATTTAGCGACTGCATTTTGGATAGTTTTGCACTTCTCTAAAATAAGGTATTAAAATACTTGATGTTTTCATACGGGAGACCTCTCCGTCTGCATTATCATATTGTCTTATAAAACAAGAGTTTGAAACAAGATAATTGCACATCATAATGTATATTCTGGAACAGTTACTTACTGTGTAACAAATGACTTTATCAAATACTAAACACACTTGAACTGGTGTTTTAAGATCTGGACCGTAGTTTGTGATGCCCAAAAATTGCCAATAGGAGTAGAAAGGCAAGAGCACAGACACCGGGAAAAAGAAGAAAAAACCTTACATTCATGCTTGCTACTGCAAGAAGCTTGACAGCTAAAATGTGGTAGCTTGACTTAATTACTACAAGGGAACGAGCAAATAGAAGAAAAGGTGGAGTAGGTTTATATGTTAAACTGGAACTAAAACCTATTCTAAGGGAAGATGTTTATGAAGGGAATAATGAAAATGTAGAGACCTTGTGGATAGAAATTAGTAGCGGAGGTAAAAGTATAAACAAAATGTTTGTAGGGATATGAAATAAACCACTAAATATCTGAGATAAAGTAAGCAGAAATACTTTTGCAAATGTAGAAGGCATCAAAACTATGTCATGTTTGCATAATGAGTGATTTTAACTATCCAGACATAGGGGCCTATTCACTAAACTACGAAAAGTTAATTGCATTACTGATCGGGTTGGCACGTTCCTACCGCGTGCTACGAAGTTTTTGTACAAACGTTATTCACTAAGAAAACTAGCAAGTTTTTTTTATCGTTCAGTAAAGAAATGCCAAGTAGCACTAATTTGTGTTTGCTAGATGAGTGAAATGTCGCACCAGCAGTCTGGAAGAGCTGTAAAGAGAGAAGCTGCATCTACCTGCACAGCTCTTACAGGCGATCGCATAGTTTTAATTAAAATTTTAATAACATAGTATTGAAGCAGGGGGTCTCCAGAGCTGAACTGCATTAATTTCAACCTCGGGACCCCCTGCTTCCCGAGTTACAGGTCATGTTATTTGGTGCCGGTATCTCTGCCATGTTTAAATCTCCCGCGTCACATGACGGGACATTTAAACAATGCAGGAAGATAACGGGACCTGTAGCTCGGGAAGCAGGGAGTCCCTGAGGCTGAAATATATGCGGTTGAGCTCCGGAGACCCCCTGCGTCAATACTATGTTATTAAAATTAACATTAAAACAGCTTCATTACCTTAGCGGCCAGCTGCTAAGGCAATGAAGGGGTTAAGCCAGAGTAGCTGGTTTGTTGGTGGTAGAGATGGTGGGTGAAGTGGGTTTATCCAGGGTGAGTAGTTAGTCCTACCAGGAAGGTTGCAGGAGGAGTAAACCCCTTCACTAGCATAGCGGTGTTAACTGCTATGGTAATGAAGGTGTTAACATCTCCCGCTACCCACCCGAGAGGCCTAACCACCTACCTTGGGGCAACTACCGATTTCACCCACCCATTCTACCCCCAATAAACATTGAAATACAACAACCCTACTACATACCCCCTCTACCCCCAACACCCCTCCCCCCAACACATACAGTACAATAATGGACAAAATTCCTATTATCCAGATCTGGATAATAGCGGATTTGCCAATTAAAAAGAAAATATTACCCAGCCAGCATAAAGTTAATTAAAGTTGTACTTACCCCTGTCAGGATGAAAGCTGTCCTCATCGTCCTCCGGGTTCTCTGCGTCATCCGTGGGCAGCAACATTAAAATTAAAAAACTAACTACTGGCCACTAACCCCTTAATCACCTTAGCGGTTAATACCCACCATGGTAATTAAGGGGTTAAAACCCCTCCCCGGCTGCCCACCCGGGTGGCCTAACCACCCTACCCAGGGCAACTACCCCCACCCCCTTTACCCATTGATTGTCACTTTGGTAAACCACAATGGCAATGAATTGGCAAGCTACAAATAAAAAACAAGCACAAAATAAAATACATTACATTTAAATGAAACAAACATTTGGCAATAAACCCATTGATTGTCACTGTAAAAAACCATGCCCACAATATAGGCATGGATTGCCACAATGACTATGAATGGGGAACATAAAAAAAAATATCTAAAAAGATAAAATCAATTAAAATAAAATAAAAACAAATATTTGCCAAAAAATGCATTGATTGTCAATGTGTTTATCTATACCCTGAAAGGGTATAGAGGAAGCCACAACTTTTGTATTAAGGAACAATTGGTTAACTAAGGAAAAGTGCATAGGCAGCTTGAGAAAATTGAAGTAAATAAAGCACCTGGCCCTGATGACATGCACCCAAGAGTTTGTAAGGAGCTAAGTTCAGTAATAGCCAAAAAATTACATTAAATATGTAAAGGTCTCCATTGCCATAGGCTCAGTACCACAATAATTGTCGTGAAGCAGACGTGGTGCCTATATTTACAAAGGGAGCTACTGTAAATCACAACCGACGAATTACAGACCTGTAAGCCTGACATCAATAGTGGGGAAGCTACTTGAAGTTTTTATAGTACAGGATAATGTTCAGGAATACCTAATGGATGCTATCTCATGCCAAACTAACCTTATTAGTTTCTTTGAGGTGGTAAGTAGGAATTTAGACCAGGGTAATGCAGTTGATGTGGTCTATTTAGATTTTGCAATGGCTTTTGATACGGCGCCACATAACTGGCTAGTGTACAAAATAAAGGAAATAGGACTCTGTAAAAAATATTTGCACCTGGATTGAAAAGTGGTTATAGGATTTACAACAGAGACTGGTCATAAATGAAACTCACAATTGGGCCACATTCCTTTAACCTGGAATTTAACTGGGGATAGGATGTGACACAGTGTTCTGAACTCAAGATTATGTCTCAAAGCAGTGTCTATAAGGGTGAGGACAGTTGAGAGTGAGACATAATATGGATGTCTGCACTTAGAAGCTTCATGCATACAGTAGGTTACATCAAAGCATAATATTATATACTGTATATACACAGATAAGACCAAAGGTGAATATGAATATGGATTTACAGAAAGATGGCTTTTGAAGTATTGGTAAAATAATGCAGTTTAAGGACAGTGATGAACAATATGGGATGATTTGGGCAATAAACAACTGTAAATAGGCTATAGTCTTTTTGTAATCCAACATTATGTCTTTCGTTTGTATTTTATTGTAAATATGATTTTTAACATTGTTTTTAAGGGCTTGCATGGCATAACTTGTCACTCATATTGTTTACAAGCTTTATGATTGGTTGAGCGCTTCATGGCAAAACTCAACTCACGACTAAATTGTTTGGAGGTTTCCTTGGTAACAGGGGAGTTAAATAGCTGCTGTTTGCAGTGACCCGCCCACCCCCTAAGAAGTTCCGTCTGAGGAACTAAATGGCCATCGGGTAATGACATCACTGGGACGTCAGTAGCCCGATCGAGACAAAGGTCTGATTGGATGTGTTGGTTCAATCGGAGCACCATAATGATATTTCAGCTAGTTAAACTAAGATGGGGGATGATCGAGGAACCCACTAGTAGCTGCGGAATGTGCTGCTGAAGTCACAATCTGAGTATATGAGAATGACATCCTCCTATTCAGTGGTAGTATTCTACAATGCTGTGCATCCACTGTAGGTGATACACTATAGCAACAAATACTGTAACAATATCAGGTATCATTGTGCAGCCTGTGGGCAGCTCTCACAGTTTAACTATTGGCAACATCCTTGTGTAACATTTATATTAACACTGAAATAGTAACATACTTACTCCAGGTGTCTGCAGGGCTCAGTGAGACTGTTTGGCAGACAATAGAAGATGAATGTGAAGGTTTTATGACAGAATATACCTAGCACAATCTTATGTAGGTTGTAGTCAGAATAGACTTATATGTGCTAATTACACATCTGAGTCATTAGTTTTTACAGACCCAGGGATTATACTGCACCCTAGTTCTACACCAAGAAGAATTTTTAGGTATATTGAGAGAGAAACAGGTCCATTGAATGAACTCAGGACTTGAAGCAATATATCTAATACTAAAAGACAATATTCAATATATATATTGTATTTTCATATATGGTAAAACACATAGCCGCTCATCATTGAGGTTTTTAACTATAAGTATCTTGGAGTGTTTTTCTTGAATATGTAATTAAAATTTATTTATTTTCAATTTTCAACATTAGTGGAGGAGAGTGCATCGCTAAGGGTTCTTTTCTTGCGTGTAGTTTATGGTTATATTGCCCAGATAGCACCCACCCCTCCAGTACGTTAATATTAAAGCTGAGCAGGGACCCCCCACCCCCTTTTTCTTCATATGCGTATAAACACCCTTGTCGTTATGGCAGTATAGTAACCACAAAATGGTCTCTTACATCGCAGTGGGAAATATGTGTTGCTATAAGTCTTACTGCATAGATTGTAATTGAAGTTATGTGTGGATGGTATAATATATCCCTATGCAACCATTATAGCTGGTCTCTTAGACTCGCCATCTCGATACCTGGTGTCAGCGTGATGACGCCATCACTGTCCGACATACATTTTGCGTGTACTGATTACACGGTTCTTCAGGAAGGAGGAGTCTGCCCTGAGCGGTCCTGCCACGGCATATACTCTCCAAAGTGGTCATGTTTGGTCGTAGAACCAATCAGCTCATTGTGCGTGTGGTAAGTGTATTGATTGGACAGGTCAGAATCAATGCCAATGGGAGTCAGCTGGCCCGCAACAGTAATATTTATGTGTATTAGGGAAACGACATAACTGGTAGTGATTGTCTACCACTGACAGTACCGTACCATATTAGATAGGTAAATAGACTTTGTGTAACTGATTGTACCCCTGATGGTCTATTTGTGCGTATATTGTGCCCCTATACATGTACTAATCAGCAGATGCAGATCTCAGACAGATATTAAATACTACACCTAACAAGGTCTGTAGAAGGATACAAAACCTAAAGGATAAATTGGTGCATCGCCATTTTAAACAGACCCCTGTACAAACTTGGTTACCACCGAAACCCCAGGGTTGCTACAAATGTGGCAGTTGCAAGAGCTGTACCTCGGTCTTCACCACCAAAACCTTCATGAACTCCAAAGGTACCAAAACCTACCAAATTAAGCAGTTCATAAATTGTACTACAACATGGGTGATCTTCGATATCATCTGCAGCTGTGGAAAACTTTGTTGGTAAGAGCTTCAGACCCTTCAAACTTCAAGTACTTGAACACCTTGGGTCAGTCTTCAACTACAAAGATACCCCGGACGTAAGACACGTGGTTGAACTACACAATGGAAATACGAACACTCTGAAGTTCGTTGGAATTGAGCACCTACCACTAAGTCCAAGAAAAGGGGATTGGAATAGAAATCTATTGAAAAGCGAATGGAGATGGATTTACACACTTTGCACGCCAGGTATCGAGACGGCGTGTCTAAGGGACCAACTGTAATGGTTATATGGCGATATATTATACCATTCACACAGAGCTTCAATTACAATCTAAGCAGTAAGATTTATAGCAACACCAAGACTGTTTATTTCCTGCTACACACAGTTCCCATTGTGATGTAAAAGAGCATTTTGTGGGTACTAATCTGCCATATCGACAAGGGTATTTATACGTATAGCCTATGTGACATCATCCAAAGGGAGTCATGTCATATATTTTCCAAAACTTGACTCTGTCACATGGTTTACTACAGCTTTCCCAAAATCCAGGGGAGCGAGTGTTGCAAGCCATAAAAAAGAAGAAAATATATAGTGCAATGTGCTGACACAGTGAATAATATTAGGGGGAGCTCACAAATGACAACTCACAATTGAGCAGAAAAAATGACCAGTGTATCAGCCAGTGACTCTTGGTAGTCTTTCGTCTGGATGATTCAGGTAGTAAAACTCAGCGGTCTCGAACAAGAAGAGAGTAAACCATACAGTAGTGCAGGTCACAAACATAAATTTATAAACATTCAATTGCTCACTAATGGAGGCTTACAGAAAACAAGGAAACAGGCCGGATGGTAGTATGCAATGATGATTGAGTGAGTTGCGATCTCACCGCTCCGTTGCTTTGCCACCCACGCCGACAGTGTCTTCCGCATCCATTCGGGTCCTCAGCGTCACTTTCGGTCACCGCGTCACCGCCTCGGAACTCCTCTGGATGTCTCTAACTCTCTCTCTCTGCCGTAGAACAGCCTGATACCGGAGGAGATAACGGCACCCCATATGGGGCCTGTAACTCAGGAAGCAGGGGTCCCCGAGGCTCTACTCAATGCAGTTCAGCTCAGGAGTCCCCCTGCTCCTGCACACTATTAATAAAAATTGATGGGGTGCCGGTATCCCAGAGCAGGATTTAAATTCCCGGTCACATGATGTGGGAGATTTAAAAGCACAGGGGATACCGGCACCCCATAACGTGGCCTGTACTGTATGTCGGGAAGTAGGGTGTCCCCGAGGCTGAAACCAATGCGGTTCAGCTCAGGAGACCCCCTGCTCATGTACACTATTATCAAAATATTTTTTTTTTACTGCACAATCGCCTGTAAGAGCCGTGCATGGAGACGCAGAATCTCCATGCAGCTCTTTCAGGCTGCAATTTTTTCTATCAGATAGCACTGATAAAAAAAACAGATCGGACGATAGTGCATTTTTTATCTGCCTTAAAAAATTGAGTTAATTTCTTGGTGAATCACGCTTTAGGCCTTATGTCTTAAAGCGTGATAAATAAATGCATAGTCTGACACAAATGCACTGATTTTATCACTGCTTTGTGGATCGGCCCCTGTATCTCTATTCTGTTCTTTTTTATAGCCTTTATGATGGCCAGGACAGGAGTTACATAATATAATGTTGTTGTCGAAATTTGATACGCAAGTACTGTATATACAGTGCAGTAGAAATAGAGGAAACTTCTATGTGTAAAAAAGGCATCACAAAGTTATTTTTCAGATGGATAGGGTTTATTGGTGTCCATTGGTATGGCACATTTAATTATCTATAAAGCTCTGTACATGGAATTTAATCGTCATGTGTTACAGTACTTGATTTGCTCACAAATAGTGTAAATTGAAGCAAGAAATAGAAAAACTAGTTTGAACTGCAGTCTTGCTGATTCTGGTAATTGAACTGTGCAGAAGGATGAATAACAATCAAGACAGTTGGATTTTTCTGTGCTAGGACTTTAAAAAGCATTTCCTTTTACTATAATATGCTTGCTGTGCATACAAGTGGAATGGACTCATCACTCAATATGAGCCCCGGGAGTTAAAAATGTCCTTTCTAAATTGGTTGACATATCGTAATAAAGTCCCAGCTAGCAGAGTAGGGTCAAAATACGTCAATACAGTTGAATGGACATACAATACTCTGCAATGTTTTCCAAGTGGTAATGTATACATTAGTGTCAATGGTATACTGCCAACCCGATAATGCATCTTGTATTGTAAATGCTTTCTGTGGCTCTCTGGAAAGGCCCTGCTTAAGAGAAACTGTCTGTATTTGTAATACAAGATCCCAACATTCTAACGAGAAGCAGAAAATGAAGTGTAGTATAGTGATTCTTGAGAGGGAGAGGCTCAGTGAGTAACGACACTGACTGGCACTGAGAATTTGAAGCAGGGGTACCTGGTTCAATTCCCGGTGTCGGCTCCTTGTGACCTTGGGCAAGTCACTTTATCTCCCTGTGCCTCAGGCACCAAAAAATAGATTGTAAGCTCCACGGGGCAGGGACCTGTGCCTGCAAAATGTCTCTGTAAAGCGCTATGTAAAACTAGCAGCGCTATACAAGAACATGCTATTATTATTATTATACTGTAAGCATTTTAGACTTATTACAACTGTGAGTAGGCTTACTAGTTAGTTATGCATTTTCTAACCCAAGCTGTGCTGAAAAGCTTTGTAATACGGCAGTCATACGCTTATAGAGGTCCATGTTAAAATGGATAAGAGGTAAAGACTGACAAACTGTGAGTGCTCATTTGCATGTTATTACCCAGAATTCCTGGCTGAAGTGGATACATTGTTTGCTAAGCGATAATGGGGAAAGACTGGGTTGAAGACCTGAGACATGTACCCACAAGTGGTATTTTTATTTACTATATGGCGGAGGGATTTTGGCACCTTTTTTAACCCACCATAACATTTTTGATGTCTAGTTATGCCTACTCAAGGAAATATCTTAGGCACCACCCTTCATTAAAACCTCATCTGACCTGTGGATTGTTGCACTAAGCCTTATGGAAGGTATTTCCAGTGAAAGACTGAAATTATGTTTGAAAAAGTATACATTTATTTATATTTATTGAACAGGGTGGAGTTTGAAATGGGCAGAATCAAGATTTACTCTCTGTTATTTCATTAATATTCAATGGCCTTTTGGATTCGTGTTATACAGTAATTGTATTCTGGGGAAGTAAATCCTCCTTCACAGTCTGGTTCTTGACTGTTTCCACACTAGACGAGTTATTTATTAAGTTTCTTTATATAGGATTTAATGAGGTAGAACAATATCATGAGAATAAAACATGAAGAACATACATTTAGAGGTTGTGCAACACATCTCTGATTCAGTTTGACATTTTTGAGGCTTAGAGGAGTTAGTTATTAATAATGTATGAATCCTATTTCTAGTTTGTTACTATTTCATACCCTATATTTTAATCAATTTGTCATGACTTTTATTTAAATTCTCTGTATTATTTAACAAAAAGCATTTTGTAGCTGTAGCTTTTGGTAAGTGGGACTTTGGCAGTTATCACCACTTGCGTAATGAGCTGGATTTCTTGCCTAGGAATGTGACCAAGCAAAACTAGGTAGGCATTATCAGAGACGGTAAAGGGATCCTAATAGTTTGAGAAGACCGTAAAAAACAGGTCTGGGCCAAAAACAGGTGACAGAGCATGAGGCAATGCCATATCTAAACAAGCCGAGGATAGGTTACAAATAGACACACTGGGGAATCAGGCAGGTAATGCACGAGGAAGGTAAAAACAGATTGAGGTCAGGGCAAGTTACAGATGCAGCGGACGTTATTCAAACATTTACCTGGGTACATCCCGCGTTACGCCGCGTGGTGGACCCGAGATGGTCAGTTGCAGACATAATGGCCTATCGGAGTGAGTCCTACCGGGGTCTGCCTTTATGTAATAGACGCGCAAAAAGAGAGAGGCTGAATCAGACCCTCTAACTGGCACAGGCGATGGCAGGGTTTTATTAAAATTCTAACATTACAGTAATGTAGCAGGAGATCTCCGGAGCTGAACCGCATTGATTTCAGGTCCGGGGACCCCCTACTTCCCGAGATACAGGCCCCGTTAGGGGGTGCAGGTATCCCCATGTTAAAATCCTGTGAAGTAGGGGTCCCCACGGCTGAAATCAACTTTGTTCAACTCAGGAGACCCCTGCTCCCTCACACTAGTATCAAACACCCCCCACCCCCAAATAGAATATTATTACCTTAGCGGATAGCTGCTAAGGTAATGAAGCTGCTTACATTGTATTTTTATTCATAGTGTGCGTGAACAAAGTTGACCCCCTACTTCCCGAGTTACAGGCTGGTATCCCCGCCATGTTAAAATTCATATGGAATGTAAACAAAGCAGGGGGATACTGGCATCCCATACCGGTACTGTATCTCAGAAAGTAGGGGGTTCCGAGGCTGAAACCAACGCGGTTCTGCTCCGGAGAACCCCTGCTCATCTACACTAGGAATACAATTTAAATGTAAAAATATTTAGTAAGCACCAATACACCAGGGTCTCCGGAGCAGAACCGCGTTGGTTTCAACCTCGGGAACCCCCATCTTTCCGAGATACAGGCCCCGGTATGGGGTGCCGGTATCCCTCTGCTTTGTTTACATTCCACGTGGATTTTAACATGGCGGCGATACCGGCACCCCATCCCGGAGCCTGTAACTCGGGAAGTAGGGGGTCTACGAGGCTGAAATCAACTTTGTTCAGCTCTGAAAACCCCCTGCTCACGGATGAATAAAAATAAAATGTAAGCAGCTTCATTACCTTAGCAGCTATCCGCTAAGGTAATGATTTTGTATTTGGGGGGAGGGGGGGGGCTGTTTGATACTAGTGTGCGAGAGCAGGGGTCTCCTGAGTTGAACAAAGTTGATTTCAGCCTCAGGGGCCCCCTACGTCCCGAGATACATGCCCCCGTATACTTCTGCTTTGTTTACATCCAACGGTCTTGTGACCCACTGGATTTTAACATGGGGATGCCGGTACCCCATAACGGGGCCTGTATCTCGGGAAGTAGGAGGTCCCTGGACCTGAAATCAAAGTGGTTCAGCTCCGGAGTGCCCCTGCTACATTACTGTAATGTTAGAATTTTAATAAAACCCCCGCGATCGCCTGTGAGAGGCGCGCAGATAGAGTGACTGATTAAGCCTACCTCTTACTGCGCGTCTATTACATAAAGGCAGACCCCGGTAGGACTCACACAGCAGGGGTCCCTGCTGTGTTAATCTGATGGGCCAATAGTCTGCCGCTGCACAACTCGTGAGGATCACGGCATATCTCGAAATTCCATTTCGAGATTTGTTCGAATAACGGCCGCTGCATCTGTATAAACTAGACAGGTCAAGAAGAGTGTTCAATCAGACAGATAGAAATGCTGGAACAATATAGCTAAACCATATTTATCTGGCAACTAGGAGACAGGAAACAGGCAACATTAACCATTTTAGTGCCAGACCGCGGTGACCCGTAACCCAGAAAGTCCTCCTCTGCCGTTTCGCTTCATTTCAGATCGCGTTCTGTGCTCCATTGGAACGCAGGATATGATTTAGCTGGAAAGAAACCTAATCTGTGGGCATGTCGTCGCCACTACATTATGGGTACCTGGAGTGGCAGACCCCATGATGTAGTGACTATATTTTGGGGCCCCCAAAGAGTTAAAGGAAGCCAAGGGTTGTGTGAGAAAAGCAGGTTGGACAGATTTGCCTGCAGATCTCAAAGATACACAGAGCAATACAGCTATTGCAGCTTCTTTTTTGTCTCATTGTTAATACTGCTGCCTTTGAGTGTAGAAGTTTTTGGCTTGGATCTGGCAGGGCCTGTCCAGTAACAATTTGTATTATGTGATACTACCGCAGCATTTAATTCAAAACCCTATACAGTATGTGATTTTTTTTTTTAAATAAATCAGTTGTGCAGTATTAGATAATACTTCTTTTTCATGCATTTTCTTTATTTTTTTTGTTCACTCTTTATGCCCTTTTAAATCAATGTGTATGTAGCTTCCTTGGTTTGCTATAGCAACATTTAGGAAGCTACAGTATACCACTTCCTCTTTTGAAATAGGCAGCCATATTGCGTGCCTTAGTAAGCAGGTTCTTTGCCGATTGCCCGGGAGAACCGATTGATCGCCAGCTTAGATAATTGCATTGCCATAAAGGCAAGGAACTGCTGCATTTATTACAAATAAAAAAAATCAGGCAGGAGGAAAAGCCTATGATAACTGCAATACTACCTTTTATTGTAAACCCTGCAATGTGTTTGCACTGTTCCTAATTAATAGTTAAATTAAGCCCCCAAGCACTTAGTAATCAGAAGTACATTACACATAGCTTCTGTAGAGCTTTGAGCTACGCCCAAGGTCTTGTGTCAAACTGCATCAAACTGGTGTAACCGATTTCAGCTGGAGAATAATGCCCCAGACACAGGCACTCGGTAACAAGGACAGAAATAGCTTCATATTTGACACGCACCATTTACTGTCATAATTGATCATTTATAAGGCTTGTGAGTTGTGTGTTAATACCATATGTATAAACCTCAGGGTCTCTAAATTGACATGCCTATTTAGTGCCAAGGCTAAGCCAAAGCTTTTTTGTTGTTTTTTTTTTTACATTTTATTAACTATTAAACATAAATACCTTGAAGGAATCAGTTAAAATTTCAAACCGAGTACAAGATTTAAGTTTCTCAAAACCTAATACAAATGACAATATTTACTTTAAAAGATACTTGTGCACATGATTCAGGAATATCAGATTCTGAAATAAGTTAGAACCATCCATGCTTTACAGTTTATTTAACCACATGAAATTAGTGGCTAAAATAATAGTAGTGCATTTTTTAAATATAAATCTACGGAGCCATAAATCTGAAATAAAGCCATATTTATCAAAGAAAATAAATCCCATTGAAAGCGATGGGAGTTTTTCCTTTTGAGAAAAATTGTTTAAGTAAATAACCCCCTTTAATGGTTAAAGCTCTTTGAACATTGAATTAATATAAGGGCTTGTCACAAGGGCTGGCATGTTCGGGGCTCTCAAGAAGTTGAGGGACAGTTACAGAAATGTTGTTTGTTTTCTACGGCAGAACACTTTTAACACCCTGAAAGAGCCATGTGAACGGTAACCAAGAGATCATGTAGTCGCATTCCCTGAAGTGCAGTGGTCTCTGTTTCTGCTTTGCTTTCAGCATTAAAAAGGTTAGAAGAAAAATTGACCCCTATAAAAAACTGTGTAAAAATGATATTGAAGTAATTAGGCTAAATGGATGCAATGATGTTTGACAGTCTAATAGCAATGGTATTCTATTCCATAATGCTACTCTCGTTAATGTTGTACACAGACAGTAGGGACAGAACATCATCTGAAGGAATATCCTCTATTGTCTTAAAAACGCTCCCTGCATTTTTCACCAACTCCATTTATAAGGTGACTGCTGTAAGAAAAGCAGAATAAGAAAGGGAGATGTTAAAGAGGCAATCCAAGCTGTCGGATGTTTTTGTGATTTTTAAAAATGTTTTATATAGCATTGAAGCGGGGTGGGGTCTCTGGATCTTAACCCCATTAAATTCAGTTCTGGGGACCCCCTGCTTCCCGCAGATACTTACCTCCAAATTAGGTGGCGGGAGCAGCTCATCTCGGCCTGCCAGGGCTCATAATATGTCTGCTGTTGAAAGTTTTCACGTCCTCCGGGCTAATAGGAAGCTGTGATGTCATTGGTGCAGCTTCGCATTGTCAATGTGACACAGGAGCCTTAAACTTTAAAGCCCTGCTTGCTCAGCCGGAGCTGCTACCGGCACCTTGTTCAGAGGTAAGAATCTCTGGAATCAGGGGGTCCCCGAAGGTGAAATTAATGGGGCTCAGCTCCAGATACCCCATGCCATCGTGGATTGCTCTTTTAAGAGCATAACGTCCAATTTAGTATTAGCTTTGTTTATTTTGACCACTTTGGAATAATAGTATATCATAAATAGAAATTGCACACCACAGACACTCCTTGAGGGACCTGGAACAGATTGGTACTAAATGCATTGAATAGATTTACGTTTCAAGATCATCTATGCAGATACAGTTGAATTGTAACTGCACTGTAACTTTGGTTTCTGTTATTTTATCTATTGTTAGAATCTACTAACACTTTAAATCCCAGTAAATCATACCGTACACAGAAGGAAAGTGATGTCCCCCGCAAATAATGATTATAAAATCTCGTTGTACAGTACCTACATTTGTAAAGCATGATTCATGATGCCAAGCCTTTTTTTTTTTTTATAATATTAATAATAAAATCTATTGTCCACTCAAATTAAGTGATAACCATTATACCTATTGTCAATGGTTGACAAATCACCAAAAAATCTACTCGCCACACAAAAAAATCTACTCGCCACCTAGTACCAAACGTGTGCTGCTTGGGTCAATATTTACTCGCCCGGGGGTTAAATCCACTCGCCCGGGGCGAGCAAATGTATAGGTTTGTCGAACACTGCCTATTGTAATAACTGGTAGAATCATGATTTCGCAAATGTTTACCATTGTTCTTTTGTAACATGGGGAAATGGCTCTTCAGTCTTCACTGTATTTGAACACTTAAGATTTCATTATTTGCAAAAAGAATATGCAGTACCTCAGGGATATTAATAAGGGAAACTGAAGAGCGTACTAAAGACTAGAGTAGCTATCATGGTTGCTCCATTTAAAAAAAACCCAATAAGGTGATAATCATACTGTAGATATGCAGTTAAAAAACAGGCACTTCATTGAATGTAAATAAAAGTGAAAATGTATTCTTAATCTATCTTTCAGCCACTAACTTTATGTAAAGCTCTGTTTTAATCATTGATTTCCTTAATTTCATGATGTAAAATTGTCAATCGTCACTCTACTTCAAATATAATTTAATATTGTTTTAATACAACCATAATTTAATATGTAAAAATGTGACCTTGATATAGATTTTGTAATGAATATCTGAAGGTAGTTAGTTTTAAAAATGTCCTCAAAAATGTCAAACTGAAGTAGAGATGTGCTGCACAACATGTTTTATTCTACCAGCATTGTTCTACCTCAATAATCCTGTTAGCAACTGATCTAAAACCATTATCCTATAATACAGAAAAAGGGGCCTCAATACAGTATATCCAGGCAAGACCACACACGCCCTATATTAATTATATTATGAATAATTATCTGCAATTATTCTTCAGGGACAACTGTGCATTAAAAGTTGATCATTAATTACATTTGTATTACTTTACTTATGACGATATTATTAAACAGGATGGCTGTCCCCATTTTAAAACCATTTGAGAGAGATGCCCTGATTACCTGGAGCTGTGCTTTAAGCTGTCGGTGTAGCAGTGCTTCTTCAAAGTTATTACTAGTGATGCAGGGCCATCTTAACAACATTAGGGGCCCCCGGGCAAAGCAGTGCACTACAGCAGCCTACACTGTCGCTCCCAACCTCCCACGCGCTCACTAGCAGCAGCAGGCACCGGAAGTGCTGCACTGCTAGGCTGCAAGCGGTTGTGATGCGAGCAAGTGCCGTGCGGGTGGAGAGCGAGCGGAGCCGGGGTGCCGGGTGGGGGGAGAGCGAGTAGGGTTGCCAGGTGGTTTGTCCAAAAATACTGGACACAATGGTGAAAGGTGCGATGCACTTGAGAATCGTTGATGGGGAAGAATGTTATTTATAAATGACCTTACTGTTATGTCATTTGTTCTAAATTTCACTCCAAGTATTCATCAATTTGCACCAATTTATATTCTATTTCGTAAAAAATCTTGGGAGGAGTCTTGGGAGGGAGCGCCCTTTCGAGGATTTTTTTAGGAAATAGAATATGAAATAGTGCAAATTGGTGCATGCTTGGAGTGAAATTTAGAACAAATTACGTAATGGTCAGATCATTTATAAATAACTGACCTGCAGTCATACTGTACATGGTGAGCAATAATGATCTTACTGCTCCTCCCACAAATTCCAAGATTGTTGCACCCCCTCCTCATCCTCTCTCTCTCCCCCCTTGTCCTCTCACCCTCCCATCCCCCTTTGTCCTCTCACCCCCTCCCTTCATCCTCTCATCTTCCCTCCCTTCATCCTCTCTCACCCCCTCCCTTCATCCTCTGTTACCCCCTCATCCCTTCATCCTCTCACCCGCCCTCCCTGTCATTATCAGTACAGTAGCTTTCAAATTTAGATTTCAAAATCTAGCTTTAAATTGCATAAAATCATGCCAATTGAATAAGTAACCTGCTCTGCCTTCTTGGGGATGATCTGTAAGTAAGAGTGCTGCAGAGATTGCAATGCTGCTGTGTTGAGAACTGAGTTATGGAGCCTTTCTGAGAATTTTCAATGGTGGTTATTTTTAATAGATCTTGAAAATGGGGAGACTGTTAGTATAGTAAAAGAAAAGTAAGGGTGAGTGAGCAATTAAACAAAGTTGCCAGTACAGTATGTACTGCCTGTCACAACACACACACACACACACACTGAGACATTCACTCACTCACACACTCACATATACAGGCAGGACACAGGACAGACAGAAAGACACACACACACACACACACACACACAAACACAACACACACACACACACACACACACACACACACACACACACACACACTGAGGCACACACATATACAGGCAGGACACAGGACACAGACAGAAAGACACACTGAGACACACACTGAGACATATATACACACAGACACACACTGAGATACACACACACACTGAGACATTCACTCACTCACACACTCACATATACAGGCAGGACACAGGACAGACAGAAAGACAGACACACTGAGACACACACATACTCTCACACACATATACAGACAGGACACTGAGACACACAGCCTCACCTCTCTGCTGCATGCTTTTCCTCTGGTCTTTGGCCCCATCCCCCAGGCTCCTGCCACCTCCCGATTGGCTGAATTACATAGCAGCAACCAATCAGAAGCTGCCCAGCCCCCTAGCAGCAGCAGCCCTGCTCTATCCCATGTCCGCATTATCTCTCAAATACCAGACACCTGGCAACCCTAAGAGCGGGGCGGGGGGGAGAGCATTGGTGGGCACGCATGGGCTGAGCGCGTGGGGCCCCCCTATGCTGTGGGGCCCCCGGGCAACTGCCCAGCGTGCCCATACATTAAGACGGCCCTGTAGTGATGATAATTACATTTTTTGAATGTGTACTGTACATTGGCCTATAATTAGCAGTGGCGCTCACTAGCAAGTAATTCCTAAAGGAACTGCTTGAGATAACCAGCAAACGTCCATTTTGCACTTCAGAAAAGTGCTATGCTGCATGTGTTATATAATTGTGTATGAACCGTTTCTCTGGATTTAAGTGATATATGTAGGTAAAACACAGCACTTATTTAGGATAATGTAATCTCACCATGTAAACCTGTATTTGATATTGGTAGCAGATAAGGGTGTCAACATTAACCTAACTATAGAAAAAGTATCTGTCAGCTAAATTTAGCATTGGTTGAACTTGATGGACATATGTCTTTTTTCAACCTCATCTACTATGTAACTATGTAACTGGAACTGATTGACTGATTGGGACAGTTAGTTATGTATTATATACTCTGAGAATAGTACTGGAGATGATTAGATGGCGGTACTGTATATCTGTGATCACCTATTTAGTGTTATGCCGGTGCTGCCCGCAGACCAGACCCATCCCTTATACTGAGGTGGGGACGTAAAGGAACACACACCTCGCAGCAAAAGGAGCGTGTCCGGAGTATGGTGAATAGGCGTTGCCAGGCCAGGTGGTGATTGCTAGCAATACTTGCCGGTACCGGTTAAAGAAGTTCCGTTGTCGTTGCCTTTAGCCAAGGTCGGGGTAGGAGAAGGTCGGAATCCAAGCAGGAATAGAGAGCCAGGAGATGACGTCCACCAAGCCAAGTAGAGTCCTGTGCAAATAAAGAGAGAGCGTGCCAGAGAAGACCTCCACAGTGGAGACTATGTTGAGCAATGAATGAGTGGCAGGACAGGCAATATAAAGTGTGGCTGACCAGTAGGAAGAGGGGGGCAGACCTGGAGGAGTGCATGGAGCTGTCCTGGATAGGTTGTCAAAAGGAGGATACAGGTGAGCAGTCTTTGAGCCTAATTGAACTCTGTGTGTGTGTTGGGGGCGGAGCTTCACAGGAGCAGTGAATAAATTAAAAGGATCTTGCGTGTGCTCTGTAACAGAGACAGGCGCGCGCCCGTGAAAAGCAGCAGCCGTCACAGCTCGAGTCGCTTGCGGCTCGGCAACCGCCCGCCGGGGATGAGGAGGGAGTCCCGCAACCACCGCGACCGGAGGGAGCCGACGTCGGGAGCGCCCCGCAGTAGCAGGTGGAACACGAGGTGAGGGGAGGCCATGCTGCGGCTGCCGCGACCCCCGGATCCTCACATTACCCCCCCCCCCTCAGGGTGGGCCTCAGGACGATCCTCCCAGGATTTCGATGGAAACTTCTTTCGGAAACGTTTGAGAAGTCCAGATGCATGGATATCTTTAAGAGGTACCCAAGATCTCTGTTCGGGTCCAGAGCCCTTCCAATGGACCAGGAATTCAACCATACCTCTTGAGAGGCGGGAATCCAGTATAGCTTGGACCTCATACTCTTCGTTGCCCTGTATGATCACTGGGTCTGGTTGAAGAGTGTGGTCCGGAAAGAGGGAACTAGAGATGAAGGGTTTGAGAAGCGAAGTGTGAAAAACGTTAGGGATTCTCATGTTTTGAGGTAATTGAAGTCGGAAGGACACCGGGTTTACCTGCTCCATGATAGGGAAAGGACCCAGTAACCTAGGTGCCAATTTGGGGAATGGGGTTTTGAGATGGATATTCTTGGTAGACAACCAAACCTTGTCCCCAGGCTTGTAGTTGGGTGCAGGTCTGCGACGACAGTCAGCCTGGGTTTTAGATGTCAGGGAGGCCTTTTGAAGTGCAGATTGAATTCTGGATATGTGTGACATGGGGCACTCCGGAATGGGTAAAGGTAAGAGAAGACCCTGGGGTTTCTTGTTACGTGCACATATCGGACAGGACTGTGTGAATTCGAGAATGGTTTTGGCCATATTGGGCCACCAGAAGGTGCGACGGATGAGATCCAAGGTTTTCTTGAATCCTGGATGTCCTGCCGAGCGGGCAGCATGTCCGCAATCAAGTATCTCAGGAACGAACTTGGGCTCTACATACAAAGTGTCCTTCAGAACCTCAAGACCAGTCGGAAGATGTTTTTGGGATTTAATGATCTTCTCAAGATTCTTGAACGCCGCGACTGCGAGGATCCTTTGTTTAGGAAGGATGGACTCCGTGTTTTTTCCGGTCTTTCTTCTGAAGATTATTGTCTAGAGAGGGCATCAGCCTTGACGTTTTTGGTGCCGGGAATGTATGACAAAATAATATTAAACCTAGAGAAAAATAACGACCAACGAGCTTGGCGGGGACCAACCGGCCGGCATTCTCGATGTACAACAAGTTTTCATGGTCCGTGAGAATCGTGAATGGCAGTTTTGACCCTTCCAGAAGGTGCCTCCATTCTTGAAGAGCTAATTTGACAGCCAAAAGTTCCCTATTTCCTACGTCATAATTTCTCTCCGCTGGAGAAAACTTCTTAGAAAAAAACCCGCAAGGGTGAAGTTTGTCCTGGGGAGAAAATTTCTGGGATAGAACCGCGCCAGCCCCACAGTCCGAACCTCTAGAATGAATGGAAAATTAGTGTTTGGATGTCGGAGGATGGGAGCAGAGACGAAAGCTTGTTTCAATAATTTGAAAGCCGTGACTGCCTCGGGAGACCAAGATGAAGGATCTGCACCTTTTTGGGTCAGTGCCATGATAGGAGCGATGATGGTGGAAAAGTTGCGAATACATTTCCGGTAATAGTTAGAGAATCCTAAAAATCGCTGAATAGATTTGAGGGAATCGGGTTGCGGCCAATCCACTACGGCTTTCAGTTTCTCTGGGTCTATGGCCAAGCATCTGTTGGAGATAATGTACCCAAGAAAGGAAGTGGTAGACTGGTGAAAAAGGCATTTCTCCATTTTGGCAAACAACCGGTTCTCTCGGAGACGAGATAGCACAAACTTCGTGTGGATGATATGGTCCTGTAGGTTCTTGGAAAAAATAAGGATGTCATCCAGATTGACGATTACAAAATGATTAAGGACATCCCGAAAGATGTCATTGATAAAGTCTTGAAAAACTGCTGGTGCATTGCATAAACCGAAGGGCATCACAAGGTATTCGTAGTGTCCGCTACGGGTGTTGAAGGCAGTTTTCCATTCGTCGCCCTCCCGGATGCGAATGAGATTGTACGCACCACGAAGGTCAAGTTTGGTAAAGAGGTTGGCCCTTTGAAGTCTATCAAACAGCTCAGAGATGAGAGGAAGTGGATAATGATTCTTTACCGTAATGTGGTTCAGACCCCGGAAATCTATACACAGTCTGAGAGTCCCATCTTTCTTCTTGACGAAGAAAAATCCAGCCCCCGCGGGAGAGTTGGAATGACGTATAAAACTCCGTCTCAAGTTCTCACGAATATATTCATCCATGGCTTCTGTCTCGGGTAACGAGAGGGGGTAGGATTTGGACTTGGGCAAGGTGTACCCAGGCACCAGGTCAATCGGACAGTCATATAGACGATGAGGGGGTAGGAGCTCACATTGTGTTTTGCTAAAAATATCCAAAAAATCCGCGTATGGGGAGGGTAAGTCTCTTTTAGGATTGGATGTGTTAGCTAGTAATTGAGGCGGACGTACCGTAGATGAAGAAGATTCCTCTGAGCTGGACCTCCAGACAATGGGGTTAGAAGATACCCAATCGATATGTGGATTGTGCTTCTGCAACCAGGGCAAGCCAAGAGTGACCGGTGTACCAGGAGCATGAATCACGTCAAAGTCCAAGGTCTCCTTGTGGGAGTGAGAAGAAAGGGTGATGGGACGGTCTCCAAGGAGATATATGCTGGGGTGAGCGGCCGATTATCAATCCCGACCAAGGCAACAGGGAACTTCTTCTTAGAGAGTGGAATCTGATTCTGTTTGGAGAAGGTCTGGTCCACAAAGTTCCCTCCTGCGCCGGAATCAATAAACGCTGCTGTGGAGGTGTGGAAAGTAGGACCAGAAAGGGAAACAGGAATGGTCAATTTTTTAGGGAGTTCCCTCCTGGATAGGGGACAAGAAGATTTAGCACCCAGGGAGAGCCCCTTCGTATTCACTGGGCTTGGTCATTTCCCGTAGATGGTGGACAGTCACGGGTCCGATTTTCAGAAGATCCGCAATGGTAACACGACTCTCCGGATGGGCGAAATTGTCGTAAGGACACCCGAGGACGCTGGACTCCGAGTTGCATTAGCTCTGGGACTTCCAGCGCGGGCAGCGGGGAGAAGGCGGGTCTCGGGGTAGTAGAGAACCTGGGGAAAGGAGCATGGAAAGGCGTAGACCAGGGTTGCTGACGCTGAGCGCGGCGTACCTGAAGATGCTGATCCATACGAATGGCTTGGGTGATAAGGTCCTCCAGAAGTCCTGGCCTGGGTTGAGAAGCAAGTTCATCCTTCACAGAATCCGATAAGCCTTTCCAGAAGACGGAAACTAAGGCCTCCTTGCCCCATCGAGTTTCAGCTGCTATGGTCCTGATTCCAAGGCGTATTGGGCCACAGGTCGACGTCCCTGTGAAAGCTGCAACAGGGAATCCGAAGCAGTCTCTTGTCGTGCGGGGGTATCGAAGACCTGTCGAAAGTCTCATTTAAAGGCTGCGTAATCTCGGGTAATATCAGGGCGCAGTTCCCAGATCGGGGAGGCCCATGCCAGTGCATTACCTGTGAGCAGGCTGTAAACATAAGCCACCTTTTTGCGACCCGTGGAATACAGCTGCAGAGGCATCTCGAACTGGATCTCGCATTGATTAAGAAAACCACGACAGGCGTGTGGATCCCCTGCATACTGCTTCGGAGCCGGACGTGGGGATGAAGTGGATATCGGATCTGACTGCGCCGGCGGTGCAGCCGCAGGTAGTGCCTGAAGAGAAAGGTCCTGTACCTGTTGGGAGAGGAGAGCCACTTGATCCGTTAAGGCCTGAATTTGTTGGTACATGGCCGTCATCATAGAGTCCACGTCTGTCTGGTCTGCGTCTTGTGGGCTCGACATAATGTTACGCCGGTGCTGCCCGCAGACCAGACCCGTCCCTTATACTGAGGTGGTGACGTAAAGGAACACACACCCGCAGCAAAAGGAGCGTGTCCGGAGTGTGGTGAATAGGCGTGGCCAGGTGGTGATTGCTAGCAATACTTGCCGGTACCGGTTAAAGAAGTTCCGTTGTCGTTGCAGTTAGCCAAGGTCGGGGTAGGAGAATTCCGGAAGGTCGGAGTCCAAGCAGGAATAGAGAGCCAGGAGATGACGTCCGCCAAGCCAAGTAGAGTCCTGTGCAAATAAAGAGAGAGAGTGCCAGAGAAGACCTCCGCAGTGGAGACTATGTCGAGCAATGAATGAGTGGCAGTACAGGCAATATAAAGTGTGGCTGACCAGTAGGAAGAGGGGGCAGACCTGGAGGAGTGCATGGAGCTGTCCTGGATAGGTTGTCAAAAGGAGGATACAGGTGAGCAGTCTTTGAGCCTAATTGAACTCTGTGTGTGTGTTGGGGGCGGAGCTTCACTGCAGGAGCAGTGAATAAATTAAAAGGATCCTGCGCGCGCTCTGTGAACAGCAGCAGCCGTCACAGCTCGAGCCACAACCGCCCGCCGGGGATGAGGAGGGAGTCCCCCAACCACCGACACCGGAGGGAGCCGACGTCGGGAGCGCCCCGCAGTAGCAGGCGGAACACGAGGTGAGGGTAGGCCATGCCGCGGCCGCCGCGACCCCCAGATCCTCACATTTAGTTACTCACATGGCTGTTCCTCTCTCTATGCTTAGACTTGTGAATTAAAAATCAAGTAAGAAATATACTGTATATATATTTTTTTTATTAAACCACGACAACAGATAAGGGCGTGTTAGCATTTTTTTTAGTTCACTTGTTGTTCTACCCTAGAACTAATTGGCTGATTTTCAGATAAATAGGATGCTGGTCTGATGGTGGTGATTAAAAAAAGAAAAGTCACAATTTGAATATTATCATGTCCTAGGTAACTAAACCCAAATAGAAACTGGACTGAGTGACTCAGACAAGTGTGTAGTGAGTGGCTTGTCTCTACTTAGCACTACTACAGTATGCCCAGTAATCTAACCAGTCAAATTAATTATTACTTTTATATATATATTGCCATGGCTGGTCCAGCTATCTTCCTGCCCCTCCTGTCACGTAAGTCCCAGTAGCTACAGGTAGTGACAGGCCATCCTATGGGGTATACCCCCCCTCACGCAGCCTCCCTGAGTGGCAAGAGAGGTGGTGTCATGGGGTCTGTGTTGCAGCCAATCCTGGTGCAGACCCTGTGCCCTCCCCTTTTGTATTATGGGAGGATGTTCCAAATTATAGGAGTCAGTTCCCCTCTGAGAACCAACTCGGGCACAAAGGACGTTCAACAGAGGCGTTGAGCTAGCACGCCGTGCGGCTTCTCCTAGACACTAGATAGTGTTATGTGCCTGTTTTAATTATTTCCATTGTAAGTGCAAATTCTATATTTTTTAAGATAAAAGTTTTATACCTTGTTGATCTGTGCTATGGAGCTCTTTCTTATCTCATTATTGGGGTCGCTTCTTATGAGCACTGTGGATGATGTTTCACTGCATCACATCTACCCTGGATCAACTGCCACAGCTTTGGCTAAATCTGCTTTTGAACATCTTTCATCTCGTGAGTAGGACATCTATAGAGCCAAGATTAGAGCTGATATTGGTCCAGCATTACACTACTCCTACACTTAGATTGTCTGTGTATTGTTGTCTTTCTTCCCTATATGCTCCCCCTTAACTTTGTGAATCTATTATAATTTATTTTGCCAGCTACTTAATCTGATGTGCACCCGTGGCAGGACCTCAGTACCATGAATGCTCCTAACCCTGCATCTTGAATACAAGATGTATATCTCAATACATTTATCTTGCCTAAATATGTTTTAAATAGGAATAATAAATAAATAATACGATTGCAGAAAGGACGAGATAGGCCTTAAGTACTGATAAACAACATAACCAATATGTCTATAAGTGTCACTCTGGTATGGGTCAAATCCAGATTTAAAGTCTAATGTACATGTATATTCATCTGCAACATGACTACCAAGGATAGAAATAAAGCAAAATATAGTGTAGTATGTTAGGTACAAAAGAGGTGTGTGGTCTGAGGGTTCATTTCTAATATAAAATGATATTGAATATACAGTATTTGGAAGGTTAAACTTCAGCATTGTAAACGTTTTTTTACTTGTTGCTT
>CM071569.1:112524366-112614260 GCA_036426205.1 Ascaphus truei
CCATGGCAAAATATTGTGCAGTGCCTTGCACTTAACTTAAAAATTATGTTGGCAACCTGTATTTTTTTTACGCTCATAAGTATGTACCCTTATCCTGAAAAGTTCAATAAAACATATTTGATTTTAAATATTGTGTTCTTTATAAATCACCTTTATGTCCCAAATTCATGCCCTCTATCCTGCACTCTCATACGCCCGCTATCCTGTCCTCCTATTGCCCTCTATCCTTCACGCTATTACCTTTAGCATTAAACATCATAATAAATGACAAAATATTGAGAATCAAAAATAAACTTTATTAACCTTAGGGGGGGTGGTGGTTTAACATTTGTGGTATACAAACATACATACAGAAAAAAAATTAAGTTGCGTGCACTATAAACTGCAAACATAGTTAATTGTCTTGCATCGCATTCACCACAACCATGTTAATTTGATTTCGCACAGATAATTTCTTGATCGGATCAAAAGTCTTGATCAGTGGTAGTAGACTTCTAAAAAAAAATAAGTCCTCACATTCTTCAACAAGTGGTGGTTCCTTAAATGCATTAGATAACATGGAAATTTTATTTTCTTCTAGAGCTATTAATTTTTTTTTATAATCGGTATTCGGCTTCCTTTTCTTGGATGGAGGTTCTGATGGGGATGGCGGGATCTCGCAGAAGGAAGTGTCCTCCACACTTACATCCAGCGTAATATCCATAGAATTCTCGGTGGTTTCTGGGATTTCGCTGTTCTGTAAATTGCAGACAGTCTGTGCAGGGTTCATTTGCTCTTTTAGGAAGGCCATCATGGTGATGTACGACCACAAAGATGTGTGCTCATATACACTTGTTGCTGCGTCCCCTGAGCGTGGAGGTTTAATTTTCCTTACCTTCCTACGGAAGGAATCCCGCAAGTTCTTCCACTTTTTTCGCACGATTTCAGCTAAAAATAAAAAGCAAAATATTAGACCAAATTGTATAAATACTTTCAATTGTTGTAACACAATAGGGCCTACACTTCAGGCATGGGGCAATACACATTGTACACAATAGGGCCTACAGTTATATGTATATACATATATTATTGGTTTCCCCCACTTCAAGCACTGCCCTGAGTGGTGGAGGTAGGTCACCTGACCCTGTGTCAAAGCAAGAGACACAGGGGCGGTGCCTGCTGATATCATAAAGAGCAGTGCACTTCCTATTTAGTCTGGTTCAGAGTGTGGTTAGAGTCTGAGTAGTGTTAGGGAGCTGGAGTATATCTAAGAAACAAGATATAACTCAAGGGTTCTTTAAATATTTGAAGTGTAAAGGGTGTAAGCTAAATTGTAATACTACAAAAACATTTAAGTCGATTCAATCCACAATAACACTAGAAATTTATGAAATTGACAGTCTTATTGACTATAATTCGGATCATGTTATATATGTACTACAGTGCCCCTGTTATAAACAATATGTGGGAAGAACAACTCGCAAGCTGAAACTTCGCATAGCAGAGCACATTGTCAATATTGAAAAGGGTCTCACACAACATAGCGTCTCCAAACATTTTAGAGATCATCACGGACAAAACCCACATGGGTTGAAATTTATGGGGATAGAAAAATTGTCATACAGCTGGAGAGGTGGGAACAAGGTCAACCAAATCTCAAAAAGAGAGACATATTGGATTTATACACTTAAGACCTTAACCCCAAATGGATTAAACATTGATATAGATCTTGGCTCTTTTTTGAGAGAGTAGCTGGACCCTTTTCGGTTAATCCCCCCTGTGCCAACTTTTCCATCTTTATATGTTTATAATATGTTCATGATTTTCCTATGCCAACTGTTGACTGCGGATACAATTTAAAATATATTTGGTGTTTAGATCGAAATCCTTGGTAGTTACAACAATACATTATTATTCCTCTAGATACAATATCCCCATATAGGGAGGTTTTCAAATTCAAGTCCAAGATACATTACAAAATATTACAATAGTGGTCAATACATATGTTTAAAATACCCCCCCCCATTCTATGATGTTAATATGTCCTCTAAAATATGTTTCTATCTATCATCAGATTTAATCAATGTGTATACTATACTTCAGATTACCACATTGATTGGAATATGTTAGTCTAATAGTATATTAGGTTTGGAAATGTTATTATGTTATAGTTAACTCAGGCTCTTAAGATTCGATGTTTATACATTGTATATTTTTGATATAATGTTGTACATACTATATTCTCATATCTAATTATTCTTGGATTATTGTGCTAGTTTAATATATTACGCAATATTTTTGTTATGAATTTTTTTAAATTTTTTACATTTAACAATATAATGTACTTTTTTATTTATATAAAGTTATCTCTATAATATAGATTAGTAAGTGTCAAATGAAGAAATGCCCATTTTCCTATAATTGGGTTTATGTAAGAATCAATCAGAATATAAGTGTAATATTATATCCCAATGATCCATGACTAATTATATATATTGTATGTCATGTTTGAATTAACTCTCCATGTCCAAATTGATTCTTCATGGTGCATTCCATAAATATGGTGTAATTGCATTAAATTAAGTGTACCAACTAAAACTCCTAATAGAAGGTTTCTATTTGATAGGTACCTGTGTGTGGTACAATTAGCATAACTGCATTTGGAATTAAATGTGAGTTGCTTTGGGGATGTTATAATCCAATAATCCAATAATCCTGAAAATCTTTGCTAAATATGAATCCTGTTTAATGATTGTGTTTTGTACATTTTCAAGGGATACCTTTATTTGAATTTATGTAATTACTAGTTGGTCAGTACTCTATGTTTTCTTGCTATATCTAACAGTGTTTAAATGGAATTGTGATATACGATTGCTAGCATATGTTGGGATCATGTGTTTACCGATATATATAATAAATAGGTGCCTATATATATAGAGAGAGGGATAGTTAGTCCAGTATTGAACCCCTGACGAAGACACCTTGTGTTGAAACGCGTAGGGTTAATTACTCGAGAGAGGAACACTATCTGTGAGAATTGTCCCTTGTCCTAAGTCTGTTTCATAGCAGACGAAGTTGGAAATCACTGCAGTATCGACAGGATCAAAGACGGTGCAGTTTCAAAGTTGAACGTTGCGCGAGGCGTGAGGAGGCTCCCCCACGTGATGTGGAAGCGGTGAGTGTGGCGGAGACAAGCCGTGCGTTTAGAGAAACTGGATGTAGCGATCCCCAGTTGAATTACAGAGGAGGAGATTGAGGTAGAGGGTAGCTGTGCGTCTGGAGATGCGGATTACATCCATAGACCAACTTCTTGAAGAGGGGTGAGTGAGTTGACGGAGTAATAGGAAGAAGAGGCAGGCTAGCCCCTTCCTTCTCCCTCCCCCCCTCTCCTTCCCCTCCCTCTCTCCAACAGCATTTCACACTGCGCCCAAGCAGATAACCATACTAATCCCACCACCCAGAAGATCATCACGGAGGGTAAGGAGAAATACTACACAAGTTATTTCTGTGTGAGCATTAAATATATGCCAGAGGAACTTCATCCAAAGTCTTTTTAAAGACTTGGATTAATATTGGAACATTGTCAATTTATATTCAAATTAGTGTATCCTCTCTTATATTATTGTTGTTTTATTATGTATTCAATGAAGTTTTTATAATTACATTTTCTAAGAAGACCACTATCCACTCAAGTATTACTATCCATAATCCTAATCGATAAATATACCATCGGGTCATCATTACCTCTTATGTATTTACATTATCTACACTCCTAATTGTCTACAGCAAGGAAATTCTCGCTCCCAATTGGACACAGTGACGGTTGTTTTTTGGGATCCCCTTCCTTGACAGTGTTCTGTTTTTTTAATTGTTTTGGATTTCCCATTATATTGTTTTTTCCTTTCCTTTTGTTTGCGCCTAGGTCATCTTCACCCAATTCTTTCTCTCGGCGTTGGTGAGGCCGTGGACCTAATTGGCAGCATTTAAGATAAGGGAAAGGTAGTTAGTGGTAGCAAAAAGAAAACAGCGCACAACGCCAAATAGTGAAGCAAGTAATAAAAATGTATTACAATAATATTGGGGTATAAAATCTGCGTACATCAAATAAGGAATACATAAGCATTTAGTGTATATAACACTTGTTACCACTCCAGGATTGTAGACAGGGGAATCAGCTTTATCTGCAGGAGCCTTTGTGGTGGTTGTGGGGCACAGGATCCCTCATACACTCTTTGTCCAGCTGGAAGCTGCTTTCAGGGGAGTTCCTTAGCAGCAGTCTGGCTCAACTGCAGGTTCAAGCACTCACTGAAACAAAGTCTCAGGCGGCAGTATGCCTCTTCCAGGGGTTTTTCTTCTTTTCTTACAATCCTCCGTTTGCAGCAGTGACAGGGCAGTTCAGAGCCGATGGAGAGGCTCAGCAGACACTTCCGCAATTGCATGCACCTGCACGGCGTGCCACGATGTCGCTCCGTCACGTGATGTAGCGGGGTGACGTCACAGCTCCCGTAGCAATAAGGAAGGAGCAGAAGAAAGTCCTTCAGAGTCTCTACAGCGGCGCAATAACCGCTTCAATCAGCAAAAAAAACCCAAATGGTATTGAATACAATGCAGATACAGGGGATAATAAAAAACAATAAATTGGCATAAACTAAATACATCCAACGCGTTTCGTACATCTAAGTACTTCTTCAGGGAATAATTTTTGGCCATTACCCAGAGGTCTTAAATACCTCTCAGAGATGTCTCATTGGTCAGACTATTAAAGTTAGACCAATCATCTGAGCCATGGTCAAAGTGATAGGGAAGATATACTATTACTTTTAAAACAAAAACTTTATTGACAAAACCTAAAAACACCAATCGACAAATAACTAACCTATAATCTAGCCTACCATAAATATATAAAACCTTGCTGGAATAAAAAGAAACACAGTATTAGTATATAATGGGATCTTTACACAATATGCCCCAGTGTTTACTAAAAACCTTCTCAATATCCCTATATACAGAATTATAGTTGGTGATGAAAGCCACATCTACCAAACCACCCTTATTTGATTGGATAGCGTTATTTCTTTTTTTATTATTTTGTATCAACAGTTCTTTACGATCCAAATCACGAACTCTTTTTATCTCTCTCTCTAAAAGTTCTTTGGGATACCCCCTCTCTCTAAACCTTGAAAATAATTTGTTTGCCTGTTGGTTAAAAACCTCTACACTACTGCAGTTACGTCTGAGTCTAACAAATTGCCCTACTGGTATGTTTTTGATCCATGTGCTCTTGTGACTGCTATTTGCCATCAGCAAATTGCTCGTATCCACCTCCTTAAAGAAGGTCTCGGTTTCCACAATGCCATCCACTCGAGATATTATATACTAATACTGTGTTTCTTTTTATTCCAGCAAGGTTTTATATGTGTGTGTGTGTGTGTGTGTGTGTGTGTGTGTGTGTGTGTGTGGTGTGTAGCCCTGGTAAGAAATAGGGCTATAGGTCTATCCTCCTCCTGGTGTAAGCCCTGGTAAGGGCAGGTTTCTAGGAGTTATCATGGGTTTCCCCCAATTCAAGCACTGCCCTGAGTGGTGGAGGTAGGTCACCTGACCCTGTGTCAAAGCAAGAGACACAGGGGCGGTGCCTGCTGATATCATAAAGAGCAGTGCACTTTCTATTTTGTCTGGTTCAGAGTGTGGTTAGAGTCTGAGTAGTGTTAGGGAGCTGAAGTTGGAGAAGAGGAGCAGCTTCTGAGTAGAGCTGCTAGAATTATAGATAGTGAGGTGGACCAATACCTCTCACCCTGCCTAGGGGGTGAGGGAAGAGTTAGCCCCACCCTGGGTGCCCTTGATCCAGGGTGGTGGCAGGGAAGGGACTATCCTGAAGGAGAGCAATCCGAGTGGATCAGACACCCTGTACCTGTCTGCTGCTGCTACTGCTGCTGCTGTGAATAAAGATCTGCTGCTTTTAAAGAAAGACAACCGTGTGAGACTGGAATCTCTCATCCCTGTGTGGGAACTCTCTATAAGGATTCCACCCCGCATTCCTGGAGCTTACTAGAGATTAAGGCGCTGCATCACTGAATGAGTACGAAGGCATCCACCCCAGAAAAAACAAATAAGTGCGCACTAAAATATATACTTAATACAAAGTGTTAATTGTGATGTCAATTTAAATCAAAAACACACCCCACCATGGGGTGCAGATGCTGGTAACTGCCACTCTGTGGCTCTATGCTTGATTAATCTACCTGGATGTACGCATAACCCCTCCTCTGGGATCGGGACCCCTACTCTGTACTGGGATCTGGCTACATGACTGTATGTGGTGCATACCTGCTGGCAACAGGAGGTCCTGAGTCTCCCGCGATGGAATGTTGGATAACAGGAACAGGTTTCTGGGGTGGATTAAAAAAAATAAACAAAGAGCACAACACTCATCGTGAAAAATGTAATAAACTATGTTTATATATAAGGTGTTTCAAGGTTATGCGTACATCAAGGTAGATTAATCAAGCATAGATCCACAGAGTGGCAGTTACCAGCGTCTGCACCCCATGGTGGGGTGTGTTTTTGATTTAAATTGACATCACAATTAACACTTTGTATTAAGTATATATTTTAGTGCGCACTTATTTGTTTTTTTCTGGGGTGGACGTCACTTCCGGTAGAAGGAGACCATGCGGCTAGCGTGTAGGAGAGGACACCATTGCTGAGTCGGATGGCATTACTGGCTTATGAGAGCTCATAACTGCTTGATTACCGTGTACACTTGTGAGTGGGCATTTGTCTGTTTTTATTGTTCCATAAACTGAATTGTTATACTTTAATGCACTAGGTGTGTGCCTGTTTTTTCTTTTCTTTTTTCCCATATATATATATATATATATATATACACACACACACACACACACACACACAATAGGGCCTACACATCAGGCATGGGGCAATACACATTGTACACAATAGGGCCTACACATCAGGCATGGGGCAATACACATTGTACACAATAGGGCCTACATGTCAGGCATGGGGCAATACACATTGTATACAATTAGAGCCTACCAGAGTTCAAGCATGCTGCTATAATTGAATGCAACAAATTCTTGTTTACGGCCATCACAAAATTAGTAAAGATACAAATGATTAACTTAATGCATGTCTATAAAATTATAAACATTTCTTTAATGCACTTAAGTTACTAAATGACATCAATACTATTTATATAAAATATTCAGACAGTTTAATTTCATATTTACTTACTTTCACAGGACATTATTTCTCCAATCTCTCTCCACAATTTCCCGGCCAGGTAACGGTCATGGTACGCCTTGATCATCTGATTCCAAAGAGGATCACGCTTATATATCTCCGAAATCAGCTGTTCTATGCTAGAACTATCCAACTTCATAACTAAATAAATATAA
The DNA here is from genome assembly GCA_036426205.1 of Ascaphus truei. Classification (NCBI taxonomy): domain Eukaryota; kingdom Metazoa; phylum Chordata; class Amphibia; order Anura; family Ascaphidae; genus Ascaphus; species Ascaphus truei. Next base: position 112,531,761 of record CM071569.1, read on the forward strand.
ATAACTATACTGAACAGATATAATAAATAAATAAATATAATAAATAGCTATAATAAATAACTATAATAAACAGATATAATCAATAAATAATAAATAAATAACTATAATAAGTAGAATATATAACTATAATAAATAATAAATTAAATAAATAAAGCTAGCAGCAAACTGCAAGCAACCTACAAGCTGAATGGTTTGAAAGCAATGTAAACTGCTGTTTTCAAACACAAGTTTTTCCCTCTTCCGTGTTTGAAAATAATGTGCTCCCATTTGCTAGCACTAGCTGGCTTGCCATTGGTTGATGGGAGCCAGTCTGTGATTGGCCCCCTCGCGTACCATGTGACGCGTCGCCTTACGGGAACACAATCCTTGTGTATCCCCTGCTGGCTGACGCATCACAGCACGTAGTCAGTTGGGCAGTGAGGAGGGACTGGGACCGGATCGTGAGGCTACAAGGAAATGGTGAGTAGCTCTCACGCGGCAGAGCGCGCAGCCCGCGCAGCGGGACCCAGCCCTAAGCCACCGCTGCCAAATGGTGTTTCATAGCTGGTGTAGTACTTTTCAGTAATGATAGGTGCACTAGTGTGTCTTTAATCTAAATTCTAACCACAGTATTCTGAGGCTATTGCTACAGTAATGCACGTTTCGTACTGTTCTGTGTAATGTAACACTCCCCTTATTCCCATGTACTGTACTCTTTCAATGCTAGGAAACTTCAGATAAGATGCACAGTCAGTTTTTTTGATAAATTATGACATATTTATTAAAGTAAATTAGGGAAACAAGTATTGTACTATATGTCGGTGTAAGATTTCTGAAAATATGTATTGCCTTATACAATAACATAAATAATAAAGAATCGGGAAAAACTATCCAATCTTCTTCCACCATGTCCTGGCTCTCTTTTGTATTTGTAAAATAATCTGGAGATAGATACATTAATAAAAACATGGTGCTGCTTTGTCAGAACAAAGCTGCGCAAGTGCGCTCTATGTACACTGTATGGAGTGCATGTATACTGTATGGAACGCATATGCATTCCATTGAATTTGTGTGCATGCATGGTACAAGTACAGTATATGCCAATTCAATGGAATGCATACAGTATACATTCCATTCAATTACTGCACACGTGTGCGCATCGAATGCGTATGTATGCAGGAGCTACAGGGCAAAAAGATGCCAAAAAGGTAGTCGTTACCTTAATTAGGCTATAGTGATGTTCTGCGTCGCTCGATGTGGTTTCTTCATTTACAAATTGTTGATGTTGAGAAACCTTCAGAATCTGCAAAACAAGGATTAAAACAATGGCATCAGTGGAGCATTGCATGAAATCCACAACAACATTACTTTAAAACCCGCACACCCAAACTTGCCAAACTTGTCCACTTGCACACTACTGAGTTGCACCCCCAACATAATTAAACAATAAACTACATTTATTGAAAATGTCCATAGTTTTAATTAGTTTGTCACTGATTATTCCATCCCACAGTCCTCAGATGCTGCAATAATTCATTAATTGTGTCTTTCATGTTCTTGAATTCTGCTGTAGTGAATTTGTATTGCTACCCAAGTGTCCCTAAAATAGCTATCCTCAAATTGTTAATTATACAGTAGCCTTCCTACCATGGGATCTATCAAAGTTCACATTTCTGTCCCGCTTAACATAAAGTTGGGCAGGCACAGGATATTGGAAGATTAATTGGGCAAATTGATGTGGCTGTCCCCTGCAGCATGTAGCATATATTTTCAAAGTTTCCATAGGTTTTATGGAAAGAGGGACGACACCTACTGAATCCTCACTGACTGGTATACAGGTGTATTTATGCCTCTGTATTTTAGTTGATGCAGGTGTGCTTTGGCAAACAGGTACAGACTCCAGGATGCCACTTTCTTACAGGTCCGTATCAGTAGCATGGTAGATCATAGGCACAATGTCATCGTCACTGAATGAGCAGGATGGTATATTTGGGCCGTATGGGCTCCCACCATCTGGGTATTGTTTAAGGCACATGTGTGGGTGGGGAAGAGTGAGAAGAAGTTTTCTTCAGATGTTGTGGTCTCTCCTGCACAGTCTATCCACATGCGAATAGATACCATCCATGCGTCTCACCATATGGCATATCCTCTCTAACAGTAAGTCAACCCTCTGCTCCTGCTCAGGTATCTGTGGACAATCAGTGGCAGGTCTGGCCAGAAGTGTACAAGGCATACCAGCATCACAATTGTAAAAAATAAAATAAAACCGCCATACTATCTCTGGATAAGGCACCAGTTAAATACCAACAGAAGCTTGGACCTTGGTGGGGGCTCTTTGTCTGAATTGGGGTGTGCTGGGTCCAAGTTGGGTTGTGCTGAGTCCATGGGAAGGTGAGCTGTGTGTGGATTGGGTGTGATGGATCCGAGGTTGGGTACCTGGTGCAGAACCAACTTTCATGGGAAGTTTAATGACTATGGTTCTTGCTTGTTTCTTGTTCATCCATATTGGTCCTAGCGTCTTGCCCTTTGAGTTTTGGATGCTCCCACCGGGTTTTCTTTTCCCATTATTTTAGGGGTCACAGGTCATCTGGTATTATCGGCAAGTATTCTGCGCCTTCCTAAGATCCATAGTGCGGTAACTGGTTCTGAAAGGTAAGAAGGTTCTTGTATATGTAGAAGCTGGATTGATCCATTATCGATGCAAAAAATGGAGAAGAGTGATGCATCAGAAGAGTTGTGATCTAGATCTGCCTTTTCTGTTTGTATGACAATCCAATTTCTGTGGGACTGTATATACAGTACAGCTGATGCTTATTCTATTAAGGCGTCAAAAGTTGTCACTTATCATTGGATGGAGCAACATTCATACACTATGTACAATAGAAGGTGTTAATGTTGTGTAGGACTGGGTGACCGGGTGTCTATTGTGACAAAGTATCAAAAGCAGGACTCTAGCTTTACTGCTACTGCACACTTACAATGCTATAAAAACTGCATGAGGAAGCTGCATTAAACATGCAATAGTACTTTCAGAATAGCAACTATGACCAAATTAGCAAAGAAACTAGTATTAAAATAACACACGTGTACAAGAAGGGATTTAAAACCATGAGAATCCAACGGTAACTGCAGCTCAGGGGGAATCCAGGTGAAGGGAAGACCATGGTTCGTAGGATGGTCCGCAAGGTCAGAATTGAGTAAGTACACTACTGTATACAAATGAAAAAATGAGGAATAAACCTCAAAAAAGTCGATGCTCTATCAATAGCAATGATGTAATAAAAAATATCATACAGCAAATGTCTCTGATTCCTTCGGTTGTGTCAGTGTGTGGGGAGAATATAGTATAATAAGTAATGTGTCTTCGGTTTGTTGATAATGGACTCAGCCAGGGTGGGGGGTTAATAAGCCTGTAGCAATCCAAATAACATGCAATACAAGGCCGTGTGTCTGCAAGATACTCACAATATCCTCAAGTAGCTTCCCTTACCGCACCCTGTGTCCCACACCATTCATCAGCTGGCCGGTACTCACGATGGGCTGTCCGTGTCCGCCTGTTGTTGCTGAAAATTGTTGAAGGACCCCCACAAACAAACCGATCACAATGCGTGCTCCAGCCGGTAGATAGGGTATAGAAAAAATAGTTGAAGTGGTGTTCACTGCTCGCCGAGTATCCGGAATCAACCAAGCGCAACGTTAATAAAAATATATTATTTATTCATGAAAAAACGAAGAAGCATACAGGAAGTGTACAGCTCTAACGCATTTCGTCTCAAAGGAGACTTTATCAAAGAGTACACTGTTGCAGGTGATCCTTAAGTAGGTAGAGCTCTGATCTCATTGGTTAAAGATTCACAAAGGGGATTGAACAAAATCCACCTGTTGCATAATGAATACAATCAAAGATGCAACAGAGCTGATCATGATAAGGTTAAAAAACCTGAGAATAAAACTGCCCTATAAAGGAGGCCACCTGCAATACAAAAGACTAACATAAACATATTAATAAAAACAAAAAGAATAATATGTAGTAGAAATGTCCTAGAAAAAAAATTAAATATGAAAAACAATATGAAAAAAGTGAATATGATGAAAAAAACAACAAAATGAGAACATCTATACCTGAAAAAGTATTAAGAAAAAATAAGAGAATATATATTATATAATATAGTAACAACATACACAGACAAAAAAGTTCCTCCTTGAATGCACTCAGAAAGGTAAATCAGAGTGATATGGTTAGTAAAATTAAAAACCTTTTAATCACAAATATATAGTAAAACCATGTTTGTATAGAGGGGGATGGTAAAAGTAGTCCAAGACCAATCCCTACTGACAGACCAAATAAATCTTCCTAAATGAATATACGGAAGATAGTGTAAATGACAATACACCACCTTAGTGTGGGCTCGAGGACTGCAATAATCACCAAAATAGCTTCAGAATTGGAAACCTGTCCTGTCTACAGAGATCCTATTGTCAAAAAATCAACAGACCTGAATATATAGGCTGTTGATACTGGATCTGAAGGAGTGGTAGATAGACAGTCAACTGGGTCAAATGATATAGACCTAAAAGATATCGATGGACCACATTAAGTATAGATGTATGTCAGCTCCAGAACAGGGTGAAGTCAACAAAAATGTGAGGAAAATACAACATAGAGTAAATACAAAACCACATACAAAACCAGTAGCTACGTGGCTTGATAATATTGAGCTCTGCGGAGGGCAAGCACAAAGTGTGCTCTGCTAGTGCCCTGAGGCACGGTTCTGTGACCGTATCCAGTTATAGCCTCAGAAATATATAAGACAATTAACGCAGAGATCACTGAATGGAGTGTCCCAGATTAAAAACCACTGACTCTAATGGTAATCAACACACTAGTCATGGTTGAAAATCAGTGCATGGAGTGTTGTCCACATTAGATCGTTCACAGTGTGATGTCGCCATAAGTATATGTATTACCCCTGAATGGGCTAGCGGCATGGGCCCCTACTTAGTGGTGGCTATATCAGTAGTGTCCTATAGTCCCACACAGATACAGTAGTACAGTGCTTTGGTAATCTCCAGTCAGGAAATAGTGCTATAATATGTACAGCAGCGAGGTGCAGTTACCTCGAACAATTGCATCTGACTGGCTAATTAAATATTGTACTTAGCTTGGGGCGCACTGTGAGTGCATTCAAGGAGGAACTTTTTTGTCTGTGTATGTTGTTACTATAGTATCTATCCTCTATTGCACCAGATTTTGGTTTTACTTCATCTACATATTATTTATACTTTTGCTGATGCGGGAGCCTCCCTTTCCCCTTCCCTTTCCCTTCTTCCCCAATCCTTGATTTGAAGATTTAAACATAGTAATAAAGGATAAATACCGAACATAACTAAATTGAAATAGAATTTAGAAATCATACAGAGAATAGCTATAAGTAATGAGGTATACGTCATGAGCACTCCAAAGGGGGCTCAGTCATGCAAAAAATGCTTAAGCTTCCAATCAATGTTGAGACCCCCAGGATGGAGAGTGCCCATGGTATATATCCAAAACATCTCTTGTTTATTTAATCTATTTTCTCTGTCTCCTCCTCTTGGATGAGGTGGTATGTGTTCGATACAAGAAAAAGAAAAATTAGTTATGCCTCCCTTGGGACATTAAGAGAAGTGACGGGACACTGGATGGGCAAGATCCTTGTTTTTAATAAGTCTACTATTCTGCATCTTAAGGCTCTAATGTTCTACTATTCTGCATCTTAAGGCTCTAATTGTGCGACCTATATAACGTAGACCACAACCACACTGTAAGATATAAATAACATAGGTAGTATAGCAGTTCAAAAAACTCTTAATACGATATTTATTCTTATTATTAGAATGGGTCAGAAATTGAATTGGTTGGGCATAACTGCACATAGAACATCTGACACAAGAGAAAAATCCTGTAGGGATACCTCCAATGGGAGGTTTCCTAGAACTGGAATCAAATAAGCTAGGAGATAGATGAGACGCAAGTGTCTTGGCCTTTCTATAAACAGATTTAGGACCTGTTTGAGTAAGTTGACAGATATCTTTGTCAAGTGACAATGTATGCCAATGTTTGAGAACTATATCTCTAATCGAACTAGATTGTTTATTATAAGTAGTAATAAACAATGGACATATGTTATCCTCATTCAAGTATGTTCTTTTGTTATTAGATTTATATTTCTTTTTAACAAGGTCTTTTCTATCGAGACCATCTGCGTGATTAAAGGCATCTTGAATAACAGTCTTATTATAACCTCTAGCAGAGAATCTCTCTGACATTTCTTTAGACTGCGAGATAAACATATCATCAGAACATAGTCTTTTTAACCGCACAAATTGAGCTTTGGGGATACGTTTGACAAGGGAGGGGGGATGACAGCTAGTAGCGCATAAGAGGGAGTTCCTGTAATGTTCCTTTCTATAAATATCTGTTTGGATTCTCATCCCACCATCAATATATAGTATCAAATCTAAATAGATCACGTGATGAATTTTGTTCTCATAAGTGAATTAAATATTAAAACTGTTAATAATAAGTGAATGAATAAAAGAAGAAAGTGATAAATGATCCCCATCCCACACCGTTATCAGGTCATCAATGTACCTCTTATAGTATATAATGTGATTACGAAAAGAATTAGTGTCGTGATAAATATATTGTGCTTCCCAAAAACCAATAAATAAATTAGCATATGAGGGTGCAAAACGCGTGCCCATAGCTGTGCCTAATTTTTTGTAAATAATAATGTGTATCAAACAAAAAATAATTGAGTGAGTAAAAATTGAATAGAATCTAGAAGAAAAGTGCAATGTAAAATGGAAAGATCAGATAAATCCAAAAAATGTTCAACTGCCGCTAACCCATGCTTGTGCTCAATAATAGAATATAGTGAGGTCACATCTAGTGTTACCCACCTATAATTCTTGTTCCAGGTTAGATCTTGCAAACTAACAATGAGATCTGCTGTATCTTTGATGAATGATGGTAGTCGACAAACCAAAGGCTGTAAAAAGCTGTCCACATACCGCGGTAAACCATCTCCCAAAGATCCAATACTCTCAACTATGGGCCGACCAGGAGGATCGACCAGCGACTTATGGATCTTCGGGAGATGGTGGAATAGCGGAATAACGGGATGTGGACAGCTCAAGAAATCTATTTCTTTGCTATTGATAACCGTACAGAATTTTAAATGGTAAAATCAAACGTGTTATTTATAAGGTCTCCATCTATATTACCAGAAACTACTTAGCCCTGTTTAAGATTGACTAACGTCATACATATCCAAATTAGAATAGTGGTTACAAGCTAAGACAAGAGTACATTGATTTTAATGGGGAACATTGATCTTAATGGGGGAAGGGTGAGACAATATCAACACCGTTCAGTTGACACATCGGAACAGAAGCCTAAGGAGCAGAGGGAGAGCCCACGGATCATAAAAAATGTCCAAGGTCACAATCAGTATTGAGGCCCTGGGGAACCATAGTTTTTAATGTAAAGATCCAGTAGGCCTCCCTCTGATCCAGTTTCCTAATTCGATTGCCTCCTCTAACATGTATAGGGATATATTCAATTCCACACATTTTCAAGAATCGATTGTCTCCTCTAGTACACTGGGTACAGTGTAATGGAACCGTATGTATAGTATCTTTCTTTTTAATAAGCCTCACATGTTCCATCACCCGTACCCTCAAGTTCCTTGTAGTCCTATCAACATACTGTTTATTACATCTGCAGGTAAGGAGATATATGACATAAGAAGATTTACAGTTAATAAAGCTCTTTATCTGAAAAATCTCCTTGGTAACTGTTCTTGTGAATGTCTTAGATGGAAGTATAAAGTTACACATTTTGCATGAACCACATATATACGACCCCTTAGTTACTTGTTTAACCTTATTAGTATCTGATGTGAACGTTTGATCACCATCTATTATGTAGGATATATATTTGATTAATTATGTCTTATATATTATGTCCACAATATAATGTCCTTCTCTACCTGTATAGGTATAAAAAAAGAATATCAATTATGTGTTTCAGGATGCATAGCTGTGATAGACATCCTTCGGAATTTATTTGCAATGTACTGGTATACATGTTTTCCAGCAAGGGTGCAATTTACAATACAATGCATCCTTTTTACTAATTCTATGTATACATTAAATTAACATTGGATAGATTTTACTGTTAGATATTTCTGTTGGATTTTAGACTTAATCTGAATTGGGTTATTGATGTTTAATTCAACTATACAATTAATACATCTGTAGATATGCATGTGTTCTGTACAGAATATATGCATAATACATCTACAGGTGTATATTGTGTTTTTTTCTTGTATATCTTTTGTTATGGTTAGATTAAATAGATTAAATATGTTTTTCTTTTTTTCTTACTACATGTTTCGGTTCATATAGCTTTAGGGATTGTGTTCATAGTCATGTTTTTTTTACATTTTGGTGTTATGTTCCCTGTCAGTAACTGCCGGGTGACTGACGTCACGCCACTTAATTTATTGGGATGACAATGTGCGCATCAATAAAGATTTCCCCTTTGAATGGCCAGTAAAGCTCTTTTGCTTTAAGGTTGTTCACTCATGTAGACTGGGGAACACGTGTGCAGTCTAAATAAAGTTATTTTAATTGATGCACACACTTCAACCTATGAGAGGCTCCACACGAAGGAGCTAGTAGCGGATTGGTTGAAGTTCCATGAGGTCACTCACTGGCGAGAACGGGACCGGTATTTAGGTGCTGGGTTTGTAGAACAGCAGCATACACCTTGATAAAGGGCACACGGACCCAAACGTGTAGGTGTGGTGCTGCTGGTCATGTCTGGGGATCGTCTGTTTGATCCTGTCATGGAATAAAGAAATTGTTCACTTTTAACCCCTGAGCCTCCTCCTGGTTTGTTGGCAGTGCGCTGCCTAATTTTTCATCCTTCTTAACTTTAAGAAAGCCAGTTGTTTTTATTTTAAAAAAAAATCGCCCACTGCATGGGCCCTTTTTTTTTTTTTTTATAACTTAAATTTTATTGAATGGGCCCTTTTTAAAGGTACTGTATAGCTGCGTTACAGCAGTCATGCTCTGGTGGATTACTGGTTCAGGTACAGAATATAAATAATACAAATCAATGTAATAAAGGAGGTTACTTGTTTCATTATTTGGAATACTGGAGGCAAACATTGATTCTGAACAAAAGGTCTTAGAATTTATTGGGGCATTACGATTCAGGTCCTTATTTACTAAGCGGTGCTGTGTCATAAGACACTTTATTAGCCTGGAAGACACTTTGCAGCCTATTTTAGAGAGACGTCCGTAAGGTGTTTTATGCTGCCAGTATAGCACTGTTTAGTAAATATATGGGCCTTCATGTCTAGCATCTGTTACGATCATTTTCTTTCTTTCTTTTTTCTATTTTGTAGGAGATGGTCAGGTTGACTTTGACGAATTTATGACAATTCTTGGTCCTAAGCTGGTCTCAATGGAAGGTCGAGATGGGTTTCTTGGAAATACAATAGACAGTATATTTTGGCAGGTAAGAAGCTTTGTCTTTCTATATTTGCCGCTTTTTATTTCATTTAAACTCATTGAAATATTTATATGTTTCTGAATATGAAATGAAGAATACATAAAGGCGGTTTGGCTTACAGTATGTGCAGTCAGAGACACGTCAGTGTGATTAATGTCTGCTGAGTTTATTACTATGAGCTTTATTTAAATGTGATTTTCAGTTAAATTGTTGGTCTCCGCTTTTCAACATTTCATTTTTCTTACTTCAGAATATTGCATAAAGTGATCATTGATATGTATTGCCTATATTTATTGTTATTCCGTGATCGTTTTTTTCTCTTCTAACATTCAAATAAAATAAACATTTTAGTAAAGGACTTCCAAGAACATGATATGCTCTTTTAAAAAAAATATTATTATTCAAGTTTGCTGAAGTGAAGAGCTGGATACAATGTTTCTTGTGAATTTGAGTTACACATTTCTATTTATATGTTTGGTGCTGATTTTTAGAATTTTTGTATTCTCTTTATATGAGTGTGGTTTGCTGGGACAAAGGTGTGTTCCATACACAGAGCTGTCAAGAGTCCGCCACTCTGAAGAGTGAGAAGGAGGATCACATACATGCGTGACATTTGCGAGACCTCTTCTAAACTCTAGAGCAGGGAATCCCGCATTTCCAGGGTTGAGATCTGTGACAAGGGATGATGGTGATGGGGCCTGCTCATGGCATGTGGGACGGGGTTTTGATGTGTGGGGACGGGTTTAGTACTTTGTCTCAGAGTATATCAGCATACTATGGATCTATGGTAGATCCACATAGATTTCATAGATCCCTATGAAATAGATGTGAGGAGTAGTAGTATTGTTTGGCTGTAGTAAGAGCAGAGTTAAAACAAGAAAGGAAAAATGTGTAGTGTCAAAAATGTGCATGAGTGTGAGATTTCCTCCATGCAGTAGGTGTTCAGAGAAGTGAGAGCAAGTGCGGAGGAAGTGAGTTTGTGAATGTAGTCAAGGTCGTGGATTAGAGGCATGTGTGACAAAGTCAAGAAGAAGTATATAGATTTGGTTAGGGGTAAAGGATAGAGTTGTAAGATTGTCAGGTTTAGAGGAAGAAGAGAGAGAATAGATGTTACTTTAGGGTAGAGCTAGAGGAGAGGTCAATGAAGCAAAGATCTCGAGAGTAGCATGAACAATAGGTAGGAGGAAGGTGCGAGGATTGAGGGGTGGTAAAGGATATATCATGATAATCAGAGCTGAAGGAGGGAGATAGAGACATAATAAATAAATAGTTTTCAGTAAAAAAGAACTCTTAATAATGGCCATCCTTGTAGGTGCTGGAATCAGTAAATTGGCAGAAGAAAAAGAGTTAGAGAGAAAAGGTGAGATGTTCAGGAAATTGGGATTATCAATGGTACAATGAAAATTCCACATATAGAAATACATATACATGTATCAGGTTTCATTGTTCCCTGAGATACAGTAAAACAACGCACCCCTTTATAATGTTATCTGTTTGTATTTCAGGGTAAACATCCTTTCCAATATGACATACTGTACAGTAGACACTTCAATACTAACCATGATTCTTTGAGGTTACTGTTTTTTGGCATCATTCACAGACCACCAGGAGGGTAGGTGGGACTGATTATATGATGCTGTTTGATTGGATATACAGTATGTTCACACATATAAATGCATGGTTACAGTCATAATGGTAGCTAAACATATAACGGTAGTTCTTTAGCATTCATGCGCCAGAATGACTGAGCAAAAACATCAGTATGCGCACATTAGTTTTTACTTTAATATGACATGGAGCATTTACGGGAGATACTGGAAAACCAGCTGCAGTGTTGAAAGAAGCATTGTGTGGGACACGTAATATGCAGAAAAATTTACCAAAATTAACCAGAATATAAATGGCACCCAAAAAGGCGAATTACATGGGAAAATAAAACTAAATTTGCAAAATTAATTAATTTTTTTACAAAGTGTTTAAGATGGCTTTACAATGTTTTGTTCTGGCACATTGTCGCACTGGTTTCATAATGATGTGAACGTTTAACCCCTTTCATCAATTATGTCCTCGTGCTGCAAAAGAGTTTGTGAAATATTGTTGACAAGATATCCAACAGTTTTGTGCTGAAAGGCTATTTCTCCCTTTGACAAGGGCAATACATTTGTTGAGAGATTTATGTTGAGGGATGCTAATAGATGCAGAATGATGGCTTCACTCTGCCTTGCTAAATCTTACCTCAACCTGAATGTGGAAGGAACCCTATCAGTACTCTGAAGCAATTTAGTGCCTTTATCCGTGGCTAAACCTATTCATTATTTTGCCAAAGTTATATTTATAATGCTTGTATTTTGCCTCGTCTAATTTCCTACAGTTAAAAATAATTTGTTCAATCGACACGCACATGGTTGGCACAAAATCTTACCTTCATTTGCATTCATAAAGAGAATTGGCCAACAGTTGCAATTTTTCAATTATTTTATCACAAACTCATTTCCACAACCCTTTGTGCTTATTCATTTTTTATGTATTCTTGACTGAGGCAATATGCTGCTTTATTAGCTTTTGTATGCCAAAGCAAGGAGTCAAATAAATCATACCTGCGGCATGTGCTTGCAGAATTGATCACTCCATTTTCTTTAAGAGTCAAATAGAATTTTCAGACACACCTCTAAAAAGCTTTGATGAAATGAATGCTTTCTACAAAGTCATGGGCTAGTCACAAAGTTACAGTATATATGTTTCAGATGCCATGTGAGCCTTTGAAGAGGTGATATCTGTTTCTTTTTACAAAGGTAGAATAACACTATTGTCAATAAACCTCTGCAGCTGGAGATGCAGTTAGTGTATGTTTAATGTTTACATCTTCATTATCAGCGAGGGTTAATAGTGCACTAATGGGACTTAATGGGTTATTGACATTGTTTAAGGATGCACAGTTATGAACCAAATATTTAACAGATTCAGACAATAGATACAGCCAGGTGCTTTGTGGCTGTGAGACAAAAGAACATGCTAAAACTGAAACAGTACTTCATGAATCTATTTTAATGTTGTCAACCATTGATATAGCTCAGTGACCATGTAGTCTGTTAGAAACGAAGCAGTTAATTAAACTGCAATATATATTTTTATTTCAGTCACAAATAAGCTGCCGTATAAAAATAGAGGTTTTATTTCAGTCCATCCCAAGGGAGATCGGTGGCTACATGGTATGGTTGCAGTGCTGGGTAGCTCACCTGTGGTCTTTCAGGAGGCCTGAGTCTCCGCAGATGGTAGTGGGAGTAGCAACAGGACAGGCTTTTGGTTCTCCAGTTCAGCGCCTCCTTCCTGCAGGAATCTGCCAGAGGCAGAGAGTAGTCCCTACAGGAACCCATTCCAGTAATTCACACTCAGGCAAGGAACAGCACCATTTATTGGCAGGCCAGACCTGATTCCTTCCTTCTGTTGCAAGAGAGAACACACAGCAGACATGGAAAACTTCCCTCATATCTTGCATTGGTCATTCTCCCTGAATAGGCCCCCCAAGGGCTTGAGGCACCTGAGGCTTGTCGGCACCCCCTTACCCCCTGATGGGGTAAGGCAGAACACCGCCTCACTCCCTGAAGAGCAGGCTATATACTGGAATCCTCTCTCTAAATTTATGTAGGAAGTATCTTATATACCTAGGAAGGGGTTAGTAACCCTGCCACAAAACTGGGCAGGTTTAGATGATGGACATGTACCACATCATATTGCATGTGACCCAGTTAACAACCCCCAGGCATGATACTGCCAACTGCCATTAGGCCTGCCCTAGGATATGGCAACAAATTAACCGGTGGCCCAATGGACTCACATGCTGGCCCATTGAACCCTAACACTGTCTGCACCTTACCAGGACGTACATGCTAGGGCCAGGAAACACATACTGTAGCAGGGGCACTAGGCTACATAGTGATAAGTGTAGAAGTGTTAAGACAGGAAAGGGAGCTTCCAGCCACCAGCTGTAAAGTGAGCTTTTGTGAAGTAAGGCTAATCAGAATATGGTTGGATAATTAGTGATCAGTATACTTTGAATAATGGTAGAAGTACATTTATGTAGCATAAATAACTTTACTACACGTGTTTGAACTTTATGCTATGTCACATGGCCAGAAACAATGTCAGTTTTACGTAATGATGTAGTAGAAATAGCAACTGGCATTTCAATGTAGCCGTGTCTCTCAGTGGGGAAATCACTAAGTGCTGATCCTGTGGGAACTGCTATTCAAGTCAATGGCAGTTAACACCGGATCGGGGTGCGATACCCCCACATTGGGGCTTAGTGAATCCTGCGAATGCTGGACACCAGAGATGTATGTTTGTCTTCAAACTCGCTTTTGACATTTTTCATGTTTTTGTGACAGGTTCACATTGCTCAAAATGTTGCCAGAATCTTACAGAAAATGGCAGTAATAAGAGGCAATATATACATGGCTATATGATCTTGCACATTGAGTTTTAATGCTTGGTGATTTTTTTTTTTTTAATAATGCTGGTCGCTTTTGTGAAGGTTTTCATTAAAAAAGAAAAAGGAATAAAAACTTTTATTTTACTATCTCTGCAACATCAGCAGGAGAGGTCACTGCTGTGTCCAAAATCTTGTGTCAGAAACAATGTTTCGATCCTTACCTTCCGTTGGCTTATAAGAACAAACAGAACCTGTAGCCCTGTGCAAGCCTTTACCCCAGAATTAAACTACTACATAAACTGTATATTTCAAAGATGTGTAAGTATACAATGGCCAAGACACTACTTATCTTCTGGTCCACCCTCTCTGGAACCTTGTTTAATAGTTTTGTTTTAGTGGCACTGACTGTGAAAACAAAGAAAGCCGGGTGCCGTGCTAAAATATGCCGTTTCAGAATATGGTAAGGTCCAAAGTGAAAATTTGGATTGGGGAACTTATCTCCCACTGCCTCTGTGTTGATTACTCTGAGTAATAGGAGTTCGTTGACATTATCATCATGACCTCATACAGTATGTCCTTTATTTTGTCCTTGGAAACGGGTATAGTACAGATGCAGCGGCCGTTATTGAAACAAATCACGGCGCCGTTTTCGTGTGCGCTGCTGTAGTCCACGCGGTATGAACGCTGCCAATCGCCACAGGCACACGTGTTTATCGCGGTTGCTTTGTATGAATTTCATGGATTGTGTGCAATTAAATGCAATGAAATGAATGAATTGTAATGTGTACAGTACTGTGCTACTGAGCTACTGTGTCAATTTCAGGTGTTTAAAAGCCAGAACACAACACAACAATTGTGCAAAGGACTTCGCCTGCACGCGTCTTAAGGCGGTACGGTTGGAAGAAATCCCGCGCCATGACATGGTTATTCCGTGGTATACACAGCGTGATTTGTTAAAATAATGGCCGCTGCATCTGTAGATACTGTACTTCACACAGGACTGTAGATACTGTACTGGTGGAGATGAATTCAGTATTGACTAACAGTGAGAGACATGGTACAGAGGTTGAGGAGATAGGGAAATATGAGTGTAGGAGATGCGTGCAGAGGTGAAAACAGGAGACTTGCTTTAGGAAAATAATTGTAGGCCTTTATCTCGCCACAGTGCAATAAACTAAAACAAAGGCTTTAGCCATGGTGCTGCAAAAGGCAGGTTAGCAAAATAATGGATAGGGCTTTCCTAGGCAAAGTTCAGTTTCCCCAAAATATGGAAGTCCATATACAGATGAAGTCTCTGGTTCCGACCCATTCACCAGGGACGCTCCATGGGCTGCTATTACTTGTAAACATCCAGATGAAGCGCGCACATGCTTTAAGTGCGCATGGGGGGGGGGGGGGGGGGGGGGGGGGGGGGGGGGGGGGGGAGGACGTTGAGGGTCGCCGCGAGGACGGTGAGACAGAATCGGAGATTTCATCTGTACGTCAATATAGATCTGGTGTCCCTTGGCATCAAGGATACAGGGATAGGGCATACACGTCCTGGTGTCCCTAGGCATCAAGGACACGTACGTGTGGTATATACACAAACCAAAGAGAGAGAGAGAAACAGTTCCCTGTCCTGCCTTTTAAAACCCTTGCTAGACTCAACTGGGCATGTTAGTAGTCCTGCCTTCCTCCAGGCAGCGATTAACCACTGCCTGTCCGACACCCAACAGCTCTAGCTATTGTAAACAGACAATGTTACAATTGGTAGTTGAAGAACTGTGTTTATTCTTTTAAATATAAAGCACACTAAGGTTGTAAAACAAATGTCATAATAAAAATAAATATACCTCTGGCACAGCTAGTCACTGTATCACCATGACCACTTTAATTACCCTGCAAACTCCTATTTTCTCTCCTATCCAGTTACAAGTTGAGGTATTTATTTGATGAAATTTACTTGTGTAAAGAATAGTCTTTGGTGATGAAGCTTTGCTATTATTCTCAAGGTTAAAAAAAACAAAGACTGAACTCTGATCAGGGTAGAAACAGTTTCAAGAATAATTTATGTTGCCCAAATGGAATGAGTGGGGATTATGTGCTCTGACCTGGTAGGTTTAATTGACCTTATTTTTGTTGGGATTGACATTTAATTAATGGCACACACGTGAATGCTTTATATTTGTCTATAAATACTCTTCATAATTACTCTCAATAATTCAAATCCCACGTGTAGTGAATAAAAATCAGGCAGGGATTGCTAGTGTATGAGTTTCAAGTTTTTTTTTGCAGAGGAACAGTTGTCAGAATGGGCCTAGCTGGTCGGGATCCAAAGTTACCGGGTCCCCGACAAATGTACCAAGGAATTATGCTTGATTCTCAGATACATGTACTGTGGGCACATTGTCCCGGCAATACCTCCCCTTGAAAACGTAACCGCGACTCACCACTAGGCTGCCTTGCTTCAGCATAACTCGGAAAGGAGAATGAGGCAAAGGGATCACTATTCATCCCTTTAGCTGAGGGAATCCCTGGGTTAAGAGGGGTACCCCAGCTAGTGCTAAGGTTACGCACAAACGGTATATGGTTTGTGGTTACCCAACCATAGATAAGGTTGGGGGGACACTCTAGAGTCCAGACTAAGTTAAAGGGAAAGTATGTGTGGAAACCATGCAGACAGAAATAAAGACTACATTTCCCCTTTTCTGTATCCTGTACCTTAGAGACTCCAAACTTTGGGAGTCTAAGTCTTAGGTGAGATTTTGGGGTGAAAATCAAATCATTTTGATTGCAGGAGGTCTGGTGACAGAGTTACTGGTGGCCATATAATTCTCCCCAGCTTACTCGCACTATTTTCGGGTACCCGGGGTGAGTTGCACTGGGTTGATACAGTGTCTCCCAGACTCCTAGTTTTCAAATCCCAAGATCCTCACCTAAAGTCCCACATAGCTGATTGGCTGCTTGAGAAAGTTCCCACGCGCTGATTGGTTGTTGAGTTCTGCCTCTATGTTACAGCTAGAGCAGTGAAAGCTATAAGAAGCTATGGGCCAGTCAGATGGTGTGTTCCCCTTTAGTCAGAGTCGAAAGAGCGCGGGCGGGCTTTTCAAAGATGCTTTGTTCGAAATAGCAAAGCAACCGCCTTCATTTTGAAGCCTGAAAAATCTGCCAGTCTGAGACCAAGTCCCGACTTTTGTGCCCAAGTTCTGAGAAACGAATGTAGTAGTCGTGGCTTGGATTTGATGCCGATTTGAGTTCCAGGAGATTCAGGCTGACTCGCGGTCAGGACGGACAAAGTTCTGTGGACAAGAACGTAGCGGTGGCGTCTGGAAATTTATGCCGATTTGAGTTCCAAGAGTTCCTGGGCTAAGTCCCGGTCTGGGTAAAAGACGCCCAATAGAGTGCCCTGCACCTAGGAAAGTCTACTTTTCGATCCCAGACCCCCAGCAAGTGTGTCTTTTCGTCTGTATTTTGTGTTCCACTGTGTGTATGCGGATTTAAGCCGAATAAACTACAATTTATTTCTCTACCTTGTTTTGCTCAATGAATGATCCTCAGTTATCTCAATTATAATTTTTCCCAATTGGCACATGTATTTCAGACCTTAATACAAACAACTGTACAGTAGCTGTTAATCCCTTCAGGGTAGGCATGTCCAAGCAACAGCAATTAAGGGCTTAACACTCTAACTGAGAAATGTACAGTAGCTGCATATTATAAACCATAAACCCTAGAAAGGCTCATCAGAAGATCAATTATTTTCCAAAGTGAGTTTTCTTTCACTGTGAATACTGTATGCTTAAATATATGAATGCAGAGAAACTGCACTGTTGAAAGAGGCCTTTGTATATGTTTAGAATTCATTGTAAAATCTAATTCACAGTAATTGCTGGCTTGCTTGCAATGCCATATTTTTTATCGCTAACAATATGTTTTCATACCATTGTACTGTTGAGGATTTGCACTAAATATATTCAGGTGATTATAACTTGGCAGGCAGTGTAGGAGTCAGAAGAAATCTCATTTTTCTTCTTTTAAAAAAAAAAAATGAAAGCCTAGATTGATCTCTGTATTTTTTTCAAATGCTCCCTCTTACCATCAGTGAAAGAGGTGATTTATTACTGAGAAAAAGTTTCAATTTCCGAAAAAGCACATAAATTGTGTCTAGTGATCGGTGCAATTCCGTAAACACAGTTCCCTAGTGACACATAAATGTAACCCTACCTGCCTGGCTTCCTAGGTAGGCTACATCGGTGTGGTACTTATATGGCTATTCCACCCTTTGACTCAGGGTGCTTGCATTCGGGTGACTGGGCGAAGAGGTAGCAAGGTTTTGAAATAATGGGCACCAGTAACTTTTATAGCACAACCGTCATTTATTCGTGTTCCCAACTCAAGGACTGGTCATATATCTTGACACGTTGTACAGAGTTTTATACAGACATACACGAATACTTCTCTTCCATCTGCGCCCACTCTTAACACTTAGATGTTAGGTACTCTGACTTAATTGCTTAGTTAGTTGTGGGACTCAGATCCACTTGTCACTTCAGAACCCTTTTGATAGTGATCTGACTATTCTGGGCCACTATGGGAAATCCTGATAGGTGTCATTGTGCTTGACCCAATACCTTACTGTCTGTATTTGTGAACTGCCACTTCCACACAGGCTAATGAATTTTTTAGTGCTGATCTGTGGATAGAGCTGATCAGCAAGCACCTGGGGGCTTTCTGTTCTTAAGACCCTCTGTGGCATGCCATATTCCTTTTACTGAACTGTACATGACTCTTTTTCCATCTTTAGGTGCTCCTTACTTAAGGGTACTGGCCTATCTGCAACACCTTATTAACATACCCATCAAAACTCCCGAACTTCCACTCCTCTAGACCTTCTGGAAAATAACATTCCAGAAAAGTAACTCCTCCTAAAATACCCCTGCATTACGTATGGATCCCCATAGCAGCTAGGGTTGGGTGCAGCATATACCAGTATTGCTAGTAACCCTTTAGGAGGGGGGTTGCATATATTAAATGTATACAGTATACAATCAAAAATTATAATGGTTCACTCTTCTTTATAGGATTGAATTTATTTGTTTAAGACCTACTTAACTTAACAGACTCTTAGGGGGATATTCATTAATCCCATCAGTGCTGAGGATGTTTGCCACTTGCGTGTAGATGAGTATAGGAAAATAGAGCACCATTCACACTAAATGGCTACGTAGAATGAATTCCAAGAGAGTATGTACCCATAAAAATAAATCTTTAATGGGTCATCAAAAACACAGCTACATCACGGGGCCATAAACCCCCACCAACGCATTTCGAGCGCAAGCTCTTTTTCAGGGTGACTTGCTTGTCACGGAAAATGGAAACACATCCTGTATGGAGGATTGACAGTGGATCCAGGAGGATTAACACCAACCCAATGTGAGTTTATGAACTTCTCATATTTTTTCATCACTTACACTACCGACACACTTTATTGCTCATCGGCCAGATCCGCAAGCCGGGAGATTTCCCGGCTTGCTAGTGGCCGCCCCTCGGCGTGCCGCGCGTCACCGACGCGCGGTCACGCGTCATCGGGAGCCTGCGCCCCCTGCACGCGCGTATAGGGCTCCCCGAGGGAGCCCTGGTGTCCCGCGATGTGGGGGACGGCGGCAGGGGGTTCCGGGGGACCCGGCGGACCCAGCAGCGGGAGGGAGAGCGCCCCGATCGGAGGGCGCTCTTCCGCTGCTTCGGCGCGCGCCCGTCACCCTCCGGCGCGCGCCAGGCTACTGCTGCGGCCGAGAACGGGCAAATGCTCGAATAAACTCGGCCGCAGCAGTACACTGGCGACACACTTTATTCGAGCTCGACTAGTCCCACGAATTCGGGTATACCCGGGTGTATTGAGGTTTGTGACTGTTTTCTGCCCGAGTGCATTGAGGTATTTTCCAGGCAGGGATTGAAGCATTTTATTCCCGCTGGCTGCAATACTGCACAGTATATATATATATATACTGCATTACAATTCATGAATTTATGCCATCTGGTAGACACGCGAAGCATTGCAGCCTATTAAATCCTAATCATTATCATTTAACAGATCAGCCGCCCGTCAGCCAGGCATGAACCCAGGCTGGGAAGGCAAACGCAACGGGGCTTGTCAGAGGTGAGGAGCGGCGCATTCCAGGTATCTGCCAGGTACATACTGGGTATTTGCTCGAATAAAGTGTGTCGGTGCAGTATACTCTCCTTCTTCGATGTACATATGTCTGGACACTGAGTTGTGAGGTTCTTAGGGTGCTTGTGGAACCCTAGCCAGCTAATCGTAACATAGTGGAGTTGTGGTGTCTTATATACCTTTAAGGTTGGTGTTTATATCAAGATAATACTCGAGGATGTCAGACCTTAGGAACAATATATGACAAAGAAATGTATATTGATATATGCTTATGTAAGCTGGTGAGCCTGTTTTTCTAGAGCACCACACAATTTTTCCTTGCCACTTGCATGGCCACACAAATGATAAAACTGTTGGTATACATTTGTTTAAGTAGGATTCCTGTGATCCGCTTCATACTGTACAGGTACTTCTCTAAAATGTACCAGGGTGCAAATCCTCCCAGGTTATATAAAGAGATAAAACTCAGAAAAAACACACATTTTTCAAATAAAAGCAGCTGAAACTCTCACAAGTGTCGAAGAATCTCAATCCTTTCAAAGATCATATTTTGTTGTTGAATACACACTGTGTGTAGTCAACGCTGTCCTCCAGGATTACTTCAATGACACACGAGGAAAGGACAAAGTGACAAAACATCTTTTACTATAAGATAGAAAAAAGACAAATGAAAAACTCACAAACATATGTGGGTATCAGACAGATAGGACATACACAGGGAGTTCAAATGAACACCGGCTGCTGGATCTCGTGTGCTGGTTTGATGGCATCCTCAGACCCTCCACACACTCTTGTGCCATTTACGCAGACCTCAGTGGGGCTTAAAGCATCAGTGCCGATGGTCTGTGTTATCCTCCCTCTGTCCTATCTCATGAAATGCTACCTTCCCTGTTTCACTGCGGATGCAGCCTCTTCAGGGGTTCCTGATGCTGTCGGGTAAAAGTCCCTTTTTAAATCCTCGGGCGACGATGACATCAAATGCATTACGAGCAGCATGTTCACACACCAATTTAAAATTTACCTACACAAAAGGACTTTGATCAACATAACAACTGTCAGGGACATATCTAGTCTCCATCTCTCACAGTTCCCTTGTTCGTCCACCGGGTGTGCTGCTGTTTCTGTCTGCTCTGGGTTTTCCTCTGCTTGTCTTCTCTTGGGTCTCTTATGGTTCTCCTGTCCTTGACTGCCTTTTATAGTTTTCCTGGCTTTTGTTTTTCTATGCCTTTGTTTTATGTTCTGAGACTCATCCTGCCACAGCCTGTATTTGCCTTTGGCTTTTTCTGTTGTAGTTCTAGTCCATGTATTAAAGGCCCTTGCCAGTAAATCGGCTTCTCCTATTCTGTTCCTGTCCCTGTGCCCCTGTTTCTGTGCCTGTGGATTCCCTGTTACCAACTCCAGGTTGTGACCTCGACAATGCTACCTTGCCACCTGCCTCTGACCTGCCTGGGACCTAACTATGATACTTGCGACCTTCTGGACTCCTCAGAGAGAAAATATAAGAAAAAGCGAAGAAAAGCAATGAATAAAACCAATTTTATAGGTAAAAAATAGCAATAATATAACATAGGCAATGCATTATTGAAAGCATTAATACAAAAAGAAAAGAAAAAATAATAAAAAAACACAAAGGACTTTGCCTGATATCACTGGGACTGCTGCCGGTGTGCCAGAAATGGCTGTTCAGAACACTTTTGCTTTCCCGCAAAACTCAAAAGCCTTTCCCTGTCAGATGGTGCCGGATGGGTTGAGGGAGGTAGATGAGGTAGCTTGCCGAATTTGACCACGCTGTTGTGTCGCTAGGTAAGTGATGTCGTCTCCTGGGTGATGGTCTCAGTAGGCTCACATTTACTGTTGTTTAGCTGGTTACTGCTGAGGCTGGCTGGTGCCCAAACCTCTTCCCCGATACCGGAAGTGACGTGGGGCACAGGACTGTGTTCTCAGGCAGGCTGGTGTCTCTCAGGCCAATTAGGCTGATAAAGTCCGGCAGAGCTCACAATTAGTGCGTCTGCTTGCTCTGTTACTGATCAGACTGTGACCCGTAGAAGGCTCTTCCTCCTTCGCCAATCAAGTTGGCTTCATCAGGGATACTGGGAGGGTTACCCACAGTGATTAAATACCCCATTGATTAGATAAATTATTTTCAGGTGTGCTCTGTCTCTAATAAACAATATTGGCTTCTGGGGTGTTTGTAGTCAAAGTGGGATCCACTCACAGTATAAAAAATTGGTTCATGTCACACGAAAAACAATATGAAGAATAATGAATAATGAATTTCATAAAATCCTAAGGCAACGTTAGCGTTCAAAAAACAATAACACAATGAATGCAGATACAATCTGAGTTATGATTTTCTACATTCCCTAGTGTCTCTTTATCAGAGAGTCATTAACTCAAATGATGGGATATAAAATAATCCAAGAAAGTTACGCTTGTATGTTAAGTCCAAAACAAGACTGATTTAGATATTTGTCTAAAATACAGGGACCTTGGACGTTTTGATTCATTAAGAAATGATTGATGCTATTTCAATATTATTGTATGAAAGTTCCTAATTGGTGGTAGACAGAAATTTATTTATTCAAATTTCTATAGTGTACTTTATTCCAAAATGGTGGATCATGTTTAACAAATTGTAAGACAAGAATGATTCAGATGTTTACTATAAAAAAACATCAACCATAAAATTGAGATAAAAATTAAAAATGATGTGGACAACTAGCCATGTGAAAAATGAAAATTAATATTAAGAAAATGAATAATAAACCTTGGGGGAGGGGTAGTTAAAAAGAACTTGATATATGTATATACAATTGTGACCAATGTTGATACTTTAAAGAAAATTTTTTTTTTTGTGATGGGCAAAGTTGTTACAAAAGAGGAGGTTAAAAAGGACTATGGTCAAGAAAGGGACAATGTGTCAGCTATAAAAATAGGAAGTCGCAACCATATGAATCATTCTAAAATCATGGTAAAAAATCTGCATGGTACAATTAAAAAAAACCCTCTTGGCTCATGATGAATGCAATAATAAAAGAAAAGTGGCTGGACTATGAACTATTTAATTTATTATTGGAACGCCAAGAGGTCCAAGTCTTCATTTAACCCTCCTGGTTGTAGTGATTGTAATTTAAAATCCAGTAGGTTTCTTGTTTTCTTAATTTCAAAAGTCTATCACTTCTCCTTGATCCTTTGCTGATATGCTCTATGCCTATTATAGAGAGTTCATTGATGTTTTTATTACACACATTTAAAAAATGTCTTGGCACCCCATGGCCCACAAATCCTTTTAAAATGTTTTTTTTTATGTTCATTGAAGCGTTCTTTTAGGCTCCTTTTTGTGCGTCCTATATACTGTAAACCGCATGGGCAGGTTAACATATAGATTACATATACAGTATTGCAGTTTATGAGATACTTGATATTAAATTTTTCGCCAGTAACCTTAGATGTGAAGTCCTTGCTTCTATTGATTAGATGTTTACACGTCAAGCAATTCATTCCCTGGACTCCTGCCTGGAACCTTTACTACGCTTTCCCCTACTCCCTGCTGTTCCGGCTACTGAGTTCCATCCTGCACCTGGAGTCCTGACAACAACATGCAAACATATATTTACTACAACTAACAGAGAGGCTGATGACAGATTATTAAATAGCAATGACTGCAATATATAAATAGAGAACACTCTCATTCAGACATAAAGCTTACCCATGTGTAGTTTAGTGTACAGTATATAGGAGCTAGATCCCATGGCCTAATACATAATACATCTAAAGTATGGATTGAAAAACCTCAATATACCTATATAGAAAGTCCAATTTGGAAAAAATGAAAACTCCAAAAAAGGGGGACATAATTGGGAGAGGAAAGGGAGGTAGGGAACCGGGGGAGGGGGAGGAATGGGGGAGGTAATGTCCTTGTTCTTTTCTAATTTCTCCAATGCTAGATGTTCCTTTTTTTGTTTTTTATCAAATTGACTTTATTTATGTTTAGTATTGCCCAATTTTTCAAGATCATTAATCACCAAGTGATGAAAGGTGTCTCTAAAGTTACCTTTATCTTGATACGAGTAGAATGTTACTTCACAAGACTAAAATAGATACAGTACTGTAAACATTTAAGAATATAGCTTCATTTTTAGAAAGATGTGCTACTCTACAACACATTTAACATGCTGGAAGGCACATTATGGCACATTCAAGTTAATTGGCAATAAAGGGTCATATTTAGTAAGTGCTGTTACTCCAGTAAACACTGTGCATGCTGGAAGACACCTTAAAGCCGTCGATTGACTTTACTCCTATAGAGCTGCATATCTAGTAAATATAACCCATAATGCCTTATTAAACAATTTATGGAATAGACCATGTGACGGCGGAGGGGTGCCAAGCGAGTAATAAAGGGGTCACCCCCATTAGGCACCCCCTTCAACCGTTTGAGAAGTGAGGGGTTAACCAGAAATGGACTTATAATACATATGTTCCCCTGCTTCATAACCAAAAGGTATGTCCCTTGGTTATCCTATTCCCACATTTAGAGGGAATTTCTGCATTTTTATTCCCCTGCCTCAGGGCAAACTGTGTTCTATTTGATAGATGTGTATATTGGTACAATTATTGGTGTTTGTACCTTTACAGTGTATGCAGCAACCACATACACTGGCATCAGTTCGGGAGGGAAAGGGTTTATTGCATTTACATGTTTATGGCCCTTTGTTTCCTTTACCGCCTTTTCAGTCTCCATTTTGCAGTGTCGCCATTGGAGCCCCATGTAATCCTATGAAGATTCCGCCGATTTGGGCCCAATACCTGAGAAGACCTGCAGGTGGCACCCGTGAGGAGGAGCGGAGTTTCACCATTAAAAGTGAATGGAGTAATGCATTTCAATGGGGATTCCTTGAGGCCGACCTCCGGAGACGAGCTGGCAGCCAGCCAAACCGCAAACCGCAAAAGCAGATACAATGTCAAGGAGGAGCTTTGATCACACAATTGGCGTGGGAACTAGGCTACGGTCAAGTTCACCACCAATTAGCATGGGAAACTTTTGTTCTAGGGCACCCAGAAATAAAATTCTTTTTGCCCCTAGCAACCCCCCCACTCGACCCCAACCGGGTCCGACAATTAATGGCGGCGAGAAAGTGTCGCGCCGGCCATAAGGGTCCTACCATTGACCGCCAATGGTGGAGAAAAGCCGCATGGCTTTTTAACACTGTGTGAAACAGTGTAAACTGAAAACCCATAACTCCGGTTCCGTAGGGACCAGAGGGCTTGGATTTGGCCAGCATGTAGTCACTGCTGCGGCAAGACTGCATGGCAATTTCCAGCCCTCTCTCCTCAACCAAACGGAGTAGGGTTAACTGTAAAAAAATGTGAGTTGTCCATTGACTCCAATGGTAGCGGAGGTCCCATTGAATCCTATTGGTGCTGGCCCATGCATTTCCTATAGCGGCGCCGGCCCTATTGATTCCCATGGAGGTAAAAGCCGCAAGGTAAACGGCTAAGTGTAAAACTGTAAAAACCTGAAGTCCATAACTCCGGTTCTGTACGGACTAGAGAGCTGGGATTTGGCCAGCATGTAGCCACTGCTCCGGCATGACTGCATGGCAAATCCCGACCCTCTCTGAGCAACAGAACGGAGGCAGGTTAATTGTTTAAATTGGGTTTCTGCCATTGACTTCAATGGCAGAGAAATGCAGCTTTGGTAAAAATGCATTTAAAGTAATTTATTATAACTCCGGTTCGGTGGGTCCCAGTGAGCTGATAATTGGCCACCGTGTAGAATCCTGTCCAGCATGAGGATCTGGCAATTTGTAGCCCACTCGGCCCTGCCGAACGGATTATTTTAATATATATATATATATATATATAACTGTGGAACTGTACTGTATTTGGTGTCTGGCATGAAAGCCCCTGGAAAGATACTGGCTCTGCAGTATGTTGATTTTCAGGGGGTGACACAATGACTACAACAAGACCCCTGATCAAAGGCTCCCCCACCCTGATTGTATATGCTAGGGAGGGGAAAAGCAGGACTTGAGTGGTTCTGTAGGTGTTATAAATCACACCTGCAGACAAAGGTTTTCCTGTCCAGAGACCCAAAAGGCATACTAGGAGATGCCAATCTTTTGGGAGTGGGCCTAACAAAATGGGCCCCTGATTAGAATAATGCCCACCCCTGTGGGCAGGTATTACCTTGCTTCCCACGTGAGCTGGCAAGGGGTAATTGGGTGTAGGTAATTGGTAACCAATACCTGACACGCAATGTTAAGGGATAGGGCTTAAATCCTATATAACTGATTGTAAGCTCTATGCCCATTGTCTTCGTTTGTATCCTGTATTGCTGAATGAATTGCCAATCCAGATCCTGATTGCTTCATTGCCCAAACCCTAAGTAAGTGTATATGTCCTGTGTGTTATTTGTATATTCAATATTCTAAACTATATTTATCATATCTTAGTCGCATTCAATTCAACCCAGTCATATTTTGTGTATATTATAACCCTGCACAAGCTCCTGTGACAGGCTTATAATAACTGGTGGCAGCGGCAGGATTGAATTGAATTTGTATTACAGTTTACTGCGGGACTCTGTAATACAGTAGGAACTCGGGTAAAGTGCGAGTTCCTAAGGCTAATGATATTGGACACACGGTTAAACATCATATAACGGGATATGACACCACCTCATTGTTCCCCTCCTTACGAGAAGCATTGCCTCCGGGGCGCAAGTGCCAGGCATTCGTGTGACTGGACCCGGGCACTGAGGCCAGAGGAATGTATCAAGTACGGGCTGGAACCTGCAGCCGGTAGAGCTGAAATGGAGGCGGCGATCAGAGAACACGAAACCCGTCTGGCTGAGCTAAGATCCACAGCTGCAGCCGCTGTAACCATCAAACCGCCCGGAGAGCAAGGAATGGATCCAGCTCCGGGACGGCAGAGACTTGCGGAGGGAGCGGGTGAATCCCGAAGCCACGGGAGTATTGCAGCCGGAGGGGCATTGGCCGTTATCCCTGAAATGCTGGCCATGCTTACCCTGTGGAGCGATCGGGGAACCCCGGAGGAGCGGACACAGTTCCTGGATATGGCGATGAACAGACCCGCTTACCCCCTCCATAAGCACGGAGCTCAAGCGACTTTGCCCTGGACTCAGCAGCCTCTTGCAGGAGGTAGTCCACCGGTGGCGGAGAAGTACCGGAATGAGCACGGAGCTCGAACAACTCCGCCTTGGACTCAGCAGCCTCTTGCGGGAGGTAGTCCACCGGCGGTGGAGGAGGTCTGGCAAGAGCGGCTGTGCTATCACTGCAACAAAGCGGGCCACATCAGAACCCAATGCCCGGACCGTGCGCGGTTGGGCGAAGGAGCCCCTCAGGACCAATGCTCACGAGCTGCGAAGAAGGTAACCCCTTTAATGGCATGCTCCGATGGCTCCCGCCCAGCCGGGGCGACAACCCTCAATGGGACGTCTCCTGGAGGACCTGGCAGGGCTGCATCGGTAACAGCGCGGAGAGCGGTGGCCATCCATCCGCACCCGCGGAATACAGCGGAGCGGCGGCCGGAGCAGATCTTTCCCGGCCATCAGCAGCGGTGCCCAGCAAGCAGTCGGCTTGCTACATCAAAATGCTGGTGTACCCCTGGCCCGACCTGATATAGTCTGGCCAGTGGAAGTGTTCCCAGGACGCGGGATGCAGGTAAGATGCCGGAGCCGTTTTGGTTTGGGGGAGGGTCGGGGTGTGCGGGAGGGGGGTGTTGATGGCGACGGCCAGTCCAGTCCCCCTGCAATCGGGAGCTACGAAAGTGGCGGTTTCTGCGGAGACCAGCGAGGTAAGCCAGACCCAGTCGCAGACTGACCCTGACTTATTGTTTCCTATGACTGTACCGTGTTGTTCCCCTGTAGGAGTGACCGGTGGGTGGCAGGAGATAGGGCTACCAGGGGAAGGGAAGGCAGCTTATAGGGCAGCTAGGCTTTCCCATTACCCTGGTGGAGCATCAGGGGGGCTCTCGGTTTAGAGCCCCACTGTTGTCGCCTGGCTATGGCCGTGGCAAAGTTAGACCACCCCAGGGATACCTGCCAGCCAGGAGCCAAGGCAGGTGCTTCTGTACCGATGCTCCTGGGCTCCTCTCTTGTAGTGGGGAGGCAGTGTCAGGGAGATAGCCTCACTCAGGTGCCTTTAGTATCCAGGTTAGGATTACCTAGGGAGAAGCGGAGTGAGGGAAGGCTGCAGGTAGGTAGCCAGCAAGAGGTCTCAGTAAGAGAAGATGGGCTAGTGGTAGCTGGGAGGGAAAGCAGCAGGTATGGCAGCTAGAGTTCCCCATTACCCTGGCAGAGCCTCAGGCAGTCTCTTAGATCAGCAACCCCCTGTTGCAGCCTGGCTATGGACGGGAAGTATCAGGGGCAGTGGCAAGCTTGTGCCACCCCAGGGATACCTGCCAGCAAAGGGCTAAGGTGGTTGCATCTGAACAGAGAGTGGTTGCCTGATGTTTGCTGCTAGCGATCAATAAAGTTTTTTTAGACATCCATGCGTTGGCTGCTGAAGTTGCTGTGAACCACGGACCATCTTACCCCCTTCTTCCTGCATCTGAACAGATGCCCCTGAGCTCATCCCCGGTAAGGGGGAGACAAGTTCAGGGAGGTAGGTGCACTCAGGTAGTCCCTGTAACTAGGTTAGGATTGGCTAGGGGGGTGCGGAGTGAAGGTGGGCTGCAGGGAGGTAGGCAGCAGTAGTCATCAGCAGTAGCTGAGGTGCTGAGCCTAGGGGAGGCTAGGCAGGAAGGCATTGTGGAGCAGGGGGAGGTAGGAGGTCAATGGGGTGTCAGGCAGCTGATAGAATCTAGGGATGGGTGAGGAAAGCAGGAGGTCCTTTGTTCTGACTTGCCAGAGGAGACCCCCGTGACAGCTTCCCCAGTGTTCACAGAGGTAGGGCTGTGGGTAGGTAGGCAGCCAGGAGCAGTAGCCAGGGCTAGGGGGGTACAGCAGAGGGTTCTGTCCCCAGGTCAGCAAGGTTAGCTACAGAGGGTAAGGGCAGCATAGAGAAGGAGAGAGGAGCGATGCTGGCCCTAGCAGCAGAGGTGGTAGTAGGTGCTAGTAGGTGCTTATCACGTGGCCTTCAGTTTTGAGAGGGCAGGAGCAAAGCATATGGGTACCGGGAACCCCAGTACAGGTTAATGGGCTGTTGCCTTTTCCCAGGGGGCAAGAGAGAGGGTAGTAGTCAGCATCCCAGGTGGTTTCTGGAATACAGGAGTGATGCCACTCGGGATGGGGACTGCCCTAGAGACAGAGAGGCAAGGCATAGGTATGCCGAAGCAGCTACAGGTAGGCACAGGGCCAGGGCAGGCAGGGTCCCTACAGGATAGTGACATAGCTCTTTCCCAGACTGATTTGATGCAGAAGCGACGGTCTGTGCTTGTTAGCTTGTCTCCCACTGGTACAGAGGCATTCCAGTCTCTGAACAAAATGGAGCCTGGTCTGCACAGGTGCCCCTTCATTGTGGTCTTGGTTCACCAGGCACTGGGTGGGGAGCAGAGGGTGGCAAAGGAGAGTACCCGGCGGCCACGTTGGAGCCCTGCACTGCAGGACCTGGACTTCACAATCCAATGTGGCCAGAACAGTGTACTGGACAATGCCGGAGGACAATTTTGCCTGGACAACCCCCCAGGACTTATGTGCATCAAGGATGCCAGTAGTGTTCCAGTGCCAGGGTGGGCAGCTGGGTCACAAGACACCCATTGAGCAGGGGAAGTGTGACGGGGAGTGGTGCCAAGCGAGTAATAAAGGGGTCATCCCCATTAGGCATCCCCTTCAACCGTCTGGGAAGTGAGGGGTTAACCAGAAATGTACTTATAATACATATGTTTCCCAGCTTCACAACCAAAAGGTATGTCCCTTGGTTATCCTATTCCCACATTTAGAGAGATTTCATGTATTTTTATTCCACTGCCTCAGGGCAAACTGTGTTCTATTTGATAGACGTGTATATTGGTACAATTATTGGTGTTTGTACCTTTACAGTGTATGCAGCAACCACATACACTGGGATCAGGTCGGGAGGGAAAGGGTTAATTGCATTTACATGTTTATGGCCCTTTGTTCCCTTTCCCGCCTTTTCAGTCTCCATTTTGCAGTATCTCCATAGGTCGCCATTGGAGCCCCATGTAATCCTATGGAGATTCCGACGATTTGGGCTCAATGCCTGAAAAGACCTGCAGGTGGCGCCCAAGAGGAGGAGCGGAGTTTCCCCATTGAAAGTGAATGGAGTAATGCATTTCAATGGGGATTCCCCGAGGCCGACCTCCAAAGACGAGCTGGAAGCCAGCCAAACCGCAAACCGCAAAAGCGGATACAATGTCAATGAGGAGCGTTGATCACACAATTGGCGTGGGAACTAGGCTACGGTCAAGTTCACCACCAATTAGCGTGGGAAACGTTTGTTCTAGGGCACCCAGAAATAAAATTATTTTTGCACCAGCCCCTAGGAACCCCCCCACTCGACCCCAACCGGGTCCGACAATTAATGGCGACGAGAAAGGGTCGCGCCGGCCATGAGGATCCTACCATTGACCGCTCCGCATGGCTTTTTAACACTAAGCTAAGTTAAGTCGTTTTTAGAGAGCAACGTGCTCTTAGAACGTGATGTTGCGCTGAACACGATGCACTAAGCACGCAAACAGGCACTTTGCGCTCTAAAACTGACTGTGCTCGTTCATTACCCTGTTTGCGTTAAATTCTGCCCTTAAACAGGATGCACTAAGCAACGCAACCTTAGCGTACGCGAAAGTTGCGTTCAACAGAACACGTCAGCTCAAGGTAGACCAAAAAAAGCTGGACTTTGAAAAATTTCTTGCTTTACATTTTTGCATGCGGAACACCCATACAACAGGCCGGCGGGTGTCCCCGGCTGACCCCGTGGGGGTCCCTGAGGGAGGCCGGGGGTCGCGCGGGTGTCCCCGGCTGACCCCGTGGCTGTCCCCGGATCCCCGCGGGAGTCCTGGGGTACCCGCGGGCCTGCGGTACCAATGTTGTGCCTACAAAAATACTAAACATTATTTCTATCTAAATACACCCCCCTAACACATACAGTACAGTAATGTGCAAAATAACTATTATCCAGATATGGATAATAGATTATTTGCCCATTATTAAAGACTGCATTAGCATACCTAAATAAAATAAAATCACTAAATCCAAGATGGCCGGTGTCACAAGGTATTTCAGCCAATCAGAGTGTGGAATTGGTTCCCACGATCTGATTGGCTGAAATACCATGTGACGCCGGCTATGTGACGTCATCTTAAAGGCAAATGAAGCACAGCCATTCTGATTGGCTGGCATCATTCCCTTTAAGTGACGTCATGTAAAAAAAAAAATTAAAGTCGGAACATGGTTTTAACAACCAATCAGGTGGCTGTTAACCATTTTGAGGCTAAATGTGACATCACAAGCCCTATTTAAGGCCGTGACGCCTCATTTGAGCCCAAGAAGAAGACGAGACAACATTGGTTGGGATTTACCATGGGTTTTTTTTGGGATTGACAGATGAAGATAGAAGATAAAGAAGATCAAGAAATGGTGACAGATGAAGATAGAAGAAGGTGATTAAAGAAAGAAAAAAGAAGATTTGGGTACCTGATCCGGATCTTCATGGCGGATGGCATCGGATGCTGTTGGAGGCCTTCAAGGTACGTGAGTTTCCTGTTCCCCTGGGAGTCGGAGGGCCACCGCTTCTAATGGTAAGTAATATAGTGAATGTTTGTAAATGTCTCTTTTTACAGGTTTCTTCATTGGATGTGTTTTTTGATTTTTTGGGGGAGGCACATTGACTGATAATATATTAATCTGTACCACTTTAGGGTACAGATTAATACATTATTATGACAATATTTGGGGGGGCATTTGTGGCTTGGTTTTTTTAATTTCAATTTCTTATGTGAAAAATAATTAAAAGATATAAAATAAATGTATTGGTAATAAGAACTAAAAAATGATAAAAGAAAAGAGCATGTATATCAGACAGTATATATAATAGTACATTAAATAATGTGCAAATATCTAATAAAGTATCAAAAATTAATATTATATAACAAAAATATATATATTTAAAAAATGTGAGAAATAACTAAAGTGAATAAGAGTGCATCGTAATAAAATAATAAAAAAGCAAATGAATGAATATGGATACCAAACATTGTGTACCTATAATATCTAAGTTATAAAATATATATATATATTTCTATATATATAGAAATATATATATATAGAAAAAAAAATATATATATATATATATATATATGTATATAAATAATACAAAATATACTAGATATGTGAACGACATACAAGAGTATAATGTGAAGAGATTAATTTAAATTAATTATGATAAAGAGAATCATATAAATATATGAATATAAAAAATCCAAAATACCTGAGAACAATTTTAGATGATATCTCTGAATGAATGTTTTCATCAAAGATCATATCAATGCACATAATAATGTCAAAGTTCATCTCAGAAAATGAATGAGTTCACAATCCTGATTAATGCCAATAGGCTGTAAAGTATTCATACTGAAGATCCAGAACATTTCTCGCCTGTTGAGCATGCCCAATCTGTCACCCGAGTCACACGAGGGGGTCCAGGGACATGCTCAACAGCCAAGAAAGTAAAGTTCTGAATAGCACCCTGATGGCAGTTAGAAAAATGTCTGGACACCGGATGTGTAAGATCATGTTTTTTAATAGCTCTAACATGTTCCATAATCCTTCATTTAAGGCATCTAATTGTGCGACCTATATAGTGTCTGCCGCCGCCACAATTCAGAATATAAACAGTGTAAGTGGAATTGCAATTAATAAACGTAGATATCTTTATATTCCTCTTTGGTTTTAAACACTTAATACTCTTAATCGGAATGGCATATTGGCAGACAATACAGTGGCCGTACTTGTAGAAACCCTTGGGAACAGTAGTGATGTGTGACAGGGTATGAGACGAGAACAAACTGGGCGAAAGAAAGCCGGCCAAAGATTTGGCTTTGCAAAAAACAAATTTCAGTCTGCTATTGATGAAAGGATTTAAGTCTGCATCTAGTTTTAAGGTGTCTCAATGTTTTTGGACAATATGACGTATAGAATCAGCTTGTCTACTTTGTTGGGTGATGAAAAATGGAACAGTATTTTGAGAAACCTGTTTAGAGGTTACCCTATATAGAACCCTATATCTGTGGGTTTTATCTTGACTGTTAAATAAGTCAGAACGTTCTAATAATCTGACTGAGTTGAGGGCCTCCATGACATGGGATCGATTGTATCCCCGTGTCAGAAATCTATGGACAAGATCCATGGACTGAGTAGAAAATGCCTCATCTGTGGAGCATAATCTCTTCAGTCGCATGAATTGTCCTTTGAGGATACCCTTCTTAAGAGATCTGGAGTGATTGCTAACAGCCTTCAAAAAGGCATTACGAGAATTTGGCATCCTGAATTGATCTAGAAAGATCGATGTCCAAGTAATAGATATGGTGAAAATCAAAAACATACGTAAATGTAAGACTATATTGATTAACATTTAAAGTGTTAAAAAAATGTCAAAAGTGGAGAAATCACCATCCCAAATGAAAAGCAGATCGTCAATATAATGTCTGTAGAATTTAATGTGATGTCTAAAAGGATTTTGATCACTCTAAATAAAAATAGACTCCCAGATAGTGGTGGCAAGGTGTGCCAATAGTCAAGGACTGTTGCACGGCTCAATTCGCGCACCAACTTGCATGCATGCAGGGGTGTTCAGAGACTTTGTTGTTAAGTCATTCATTCCGTGGACATTTTATGTAGTTTCCCCATCCCAGTAAGTGTTTTATCCAGTGTAATTGTGAAGATTGTGTGTTTGTCTTAAAAGGAAATAAATTACAATTTATTTTGCCCTCCTTGTTGTGCTCAATCCAGAATCCCGGTATTAATGTGAGGATAAGACTTGGTCTCCCGTGACAAGTATAAAGTTACATGTTGTACCATTGTGTATACAGGCAGTCCTCGGTTATCCAACGGAATCCGTTCTGGAAGTAGCGTTGGAAGCGTCTGGAAGCATCTGGAAGTTAAACTGTTGTAAAGTGAGTCACATGTTAATCAGTGGCGGTGAGCGTTGGATAACACATTCAGGCATTGGATAAAGCATTCCAGCGTCGAAAAACGGGCCATAGGGAGGCATTGTAAAGCGCTGGATATGCCATTCATTGTAAAGTGAAACGTTGGATAGCGAGGACAACCTGTATTTCATTGTGTATGTCACAGAGCATAGAATTGTAGCACTAATTGTAATCCACTTACTAGAAAAACACCTTCACTTAAAAAACAGAATGCATGACAAACTGTAATGCATTGACTTTCCACAAACTCTACTTGAGTTTGCATGCATTGTTCCTATATAATTAGTGGTTGAATGTGTTTACATGTATTTCAATGCATTTATATAAGTCCTTTAGCAGAGAAGAACATATCAAGTACCTGATTATTGTGACAATCTCCTCCAGAATATATCAAACCCAGCTAACTTCTGGAAGGTTATCAACAATATATTCCAGCCTTCTAATCATCAACTACCAAGTAATATCACTAAGGGGGATATTACTCTGACAAACCACACTGACATTGCAAATGCATTCAATGATTACTTTGTGGGGTGTGCTACTAACTTATTAGCGAAACGCAACCAAAACCACCAACATGAATCTCATCCTGGGAGTACCCATATAGCCCCACTCCCTCCCAACACTGCCCACAATTTTCAATTTAGCCCTGTATCCGCAGAGGAGATTACACAGGCGCTCCTCAAATTAAAACTAAGCAGCCAATGTGAACCTGACTTACTGCAATCTAAGTTCTTAAGACTTGGTGCCCCAGACATTGCCAAACCAATTGATTCCATTGTCAACTCTATCCTGTCTGCAGGCCATATCCCGAAGACCTGGAAAATTGCCAGAGTTGTCCCAATCTTCAAAAGTGGGGCCAAAAACACTGTCTCAAACAACAGGCCAATCTCCTTTCTCCCATTACTATCCAAAGTCATGGGAAAATGTGTCCACTCCCAATTAAGCGATTACTATACCAAGACAAATTTCCCTAGCCAATTCCAATCTGGCTTCCGCCCCAAACACTCAACGGTAACCACCCTGCTAAAAGTTTGCAATGAAATCCAGTGTGGAATGGAATGGGGACAACTCTCTGGTGCAATATTCCTAGATTTTGCAAAGGCTTTTGATACTGTTAATCATGCTATCCTGCTTTACAAACTCCAGAGCTTTGAAATAGGGAAGCATGCTTTAAACTGGTTTCAGTCCTACCTATCAGGTAGATCCCAACTTGTGTCCATCTCGGGCTCTAACTCCAACCCCCTGGATATCACCTGTGGTTTCCCGCAAGGCTTTGTTCTGGGGCCCCTACTCTTCTCAGTGTTCATCAATTATCTTCCCACAGCTTGTAAGGAAGCTTCAATACACATGTATGCAGATGACACAATCCTATATGCACACAGCCATAGCCTCTCCTTGAACACATACTTCAGTCTGACGTTTTGAGACTCGAAAACTGGATTTCACAAAACAAATTGTTTTTAAACACTGACAAGACTGTAACAATAGTAGTTGGGATCAAGGCTACATTTTTAAAGATTCCAGTGACTGAGATCCAGATCAGAACCAATGCTAGCACCACCCTAACTTCTGTTACTAGTTTTAAATACCTGGGCATATGATTTAAGTCCCGCTTAACATTCAGGATGCACATTGATACCCTGACATCCAAAACCTACAGTATGCCAAACTAGGTGTACTTTACAGGAATAAATCCTTCCTAAGTCTGCTAGTCAGAAAGTGTACTGTATCGCACAGCAGATGTTAATGCCAATTATCGACTATGGAGACATAGAATATGGCTCGGCACCCCAAACCCACCTTAGCAAACTTGATACCCTCTACAAATGAATATGCCGTTTTGTTCTCCAATGCAACTACAACACATATTACTGCAAAATTCTCAAAGAACTAGATTGGTCATCAGTTGAGTCTAGGTGCAAAGTTCACCTTTCCTGTCTTGCCTTCAAATACTTTCTGGGAAAGCTACCCAGCTATCTGAACAAGCTCCTCATCCCTACCACATGCAGCACTTATCATCTGAGATCAGACTCCAAAAGACTGTTCATGGTCCCAAGGCTCAACAAAGTATCCGGCCGCTCCTCCTTCTCTTACCGTGTACCCCAAAACTGGAAAAACCTACCAGAGACTCTCACATCCACCACCAGGTTAAGTTCTTTCAAAGCTAAGGCTGTCTCACATTTTAATCTGGTCTGTAACTGTTACATACGCCTATAATATATATTTTCTTTAACGGTGCATGCAATGTCTTGTATATATATACCCTGTTCACTTGTATATAATGTATACCCTGTTCACTTATGTAACTGTATTTTTAACCATGTATTATTTGTCTTAACTCTATGGCCAGAACATACTTGAAAACGAGAGGTAACTCTCAATGTATTACTTCCTGGTAAAATATTTAATAAATAAAGTAAATGTACTGTAAGTGCAATACATTTAGCACTGTAGAACTAGGCATGTTCTCAGGGGGGGAGACTCAAGGGCCTATGGACTATGCGCCGATAAGCCACTTATTGAGGTAATTTTCACCAAAAAGGCCTACTGCTATTCTGTAAGCCCAATAAGTCGCCGATGAAAGCACTTTATGGTATTTTTTTTTTAGAAAAAAATAAATCGCCAACCGAGGGACGAGAAGCCACTTATCGGCAGGTTTCCAAACTCGTGCAATTCTAGTAGCCCCGATTAGCTTATCGAGGCTAATCGCGGCTCTAGAATAGAAATTTCCTCTTAAAATCCTCCCGCCAGGAAAAGTTGGCAGGAAGGTGGAGAGAAGTGTCGGAGAAGTGGCGAGAGGGGACTTAGAAAACAAAATGCATTTTTCCTGCATCAGATTGATGCCAGGAGTCTCCGGAGCTAATACCATTTATATCAGTACCAGAGGCCCCCGGCATGAATCCCATGCAATACTAATGCATTTACAGGCAACTTCATTACCTTAGCTGCTAACCGCTAAGGCAATGAAGGGGTTAAGGAACAACAGCAGCTTTATTGGGGGCAGAGGGGGTGAGTGAAGCGTGTATTTGGCCCTTTACTCACCCCTTGGCCCCCAATAAACATTACAATATGTACTAACAATCAGTACACAACCCACCCACCCCCTGTGCCCCCACATAAAAGCATATTGTATTTTTTTATACACATGATTGATACCAGAGGACGGCGGGGGTCCACAGGTGGTTGTCCGTGGGCCTTGCAAGTGTCTGTGGGCCTCCAGGTGTCTGGGATCCCTTGGGTGGTCCCCACAGGTGTCTGGGGATCCTCAGGTGGTCCCCATTGGTGTCCAGGTGTCTTCGGTTGACCCCTGCAGGTCCAGGGGTCCTCAGGTTGTCTCCGCTGGTCCCCACTGGCCTGCGGTACCAATCCTGCTGAAAAAAAAATGTGGAATACATTGCAATAAATACACCTCCCCCCGCTCCGAACACATACAGTACAGTAATGGGCAAAAAAACTATTATCCAGATAAAAAATTATTATTATCCATTATAAAATCAAACATTAGCCAGCCAGCATAAATAAAGTAAATAAAACGTTCAACTTACCCCTGCCATCATGATGGGCATCCTTATAAGCATACTGCAGGTCCATGTCCTCCATTGCCAGAAATAATACAAGAAAAATACAATCTTATGGTCCCTAACTCCTTAATCACCTTAGCGGTTAATAACCGCTATAGTAATTAAGGGGTCCCACGCTACCCACCTGGGAGGCCTAAGCCACAACCCAGACCCACTATAGCCAACCTGTACCCAATGATTGGCACAGTGGTATATCATACCATGTAATATGGTCATGATAAGCACTATATCACTCAATGGTCAACCTAATAAAAACAATTAAGGCCAAAAATACGCAATAATCACATAAATACAGAAGCACCTAAACACCCCAACAATAAAAGAACTAAATAGCCTAATAGTACACATCACAAATAATTATCTATCATCAAAATAGCTAAATTATTACAATTATGCTAAAGGGATATAAGGAGTAGACAACACTCAATGAAATGAAAAGGAGAACAAAATTGCGCAAGTGGTGCAACAGAAACATAGGAGGGCCCTCACCCTCCCAAACACTAATAATAAATAAACAAAATAGTTCCCAGTGCACAATAAGGAAAGGATCGGACAATCAGCAATCAATGAATATTTAATGTGAAAACAAATAGTCATAAAAAGATATACAGAATGGACACTATGGGAATAAACTGTACTCCAGGTGCTAGATGGCAGAGGGTGTAATGGAGGATACGGACAAAGGAAGACAAGGGAAGGGACAACAATGGTAGGGAGGTGGGAGGAGGGTAGTGTGAAAGGGGGTGAACGGCAAAAACGAGGAGAATAAAATGGTAGGTAAGTAGAGGGGGGCAACGTTTCGGGGATGAACCCCTTCTTCTGACCCATTCCCTACGGGCTATGAGACCACAGGTACCTCCCTCTCCCTTGATCCTAACCTCCAAACACAGAAAACGCAACCTGCTAAATAGAGGAGTAAGCCCAAGCGAAGTCAAACCACAGTACTACTGGTTATGGAGTCAAGTTCAATTAGGCAAAGTTACCACTATGACTGAATAGCATAAAGAATCCCATGCACAGGGCTTAGGAGTAATGAGAGCAAACTGAGTCCAGGCTCAAAGTAAACAAGCTCACGGTTTGACTGGAATACTTGAGAACTCAACGCAGCTGTTCCATTATTGTGTGCTGGGAACTATTTTGTTTATTACAATTATGTTATTCCAAAATAATACTATTAAATAAACAGCTATCCAAGCAAACTATTAAACAAAACCACGAGCCAACAAAACAATTAATTCATTTACAGCACTAGCCAACAAAACAACTAATTAATTAAAACCATTAGCCAACACAACAAATAAATAATTAAAAACGCTAACCAATCCTAAAATGTACTAAAAACAAGCCATCCAAATTCAAAATAATTTAATCCAAACAATAAACAGAAATCGAAAAAAATAACAATCAATAGAAAACAAGCATTTGCCAAAAAATGCATTGGCTGTCACTGTATTTATCTGTACCCTAAATGGGCACAGTTTAATACATTATCAGTCAATGGGCAATGAAAAACATTAAAAAAACAAGTACCAAAAAACCTGTAAAAATAAAATTCCATACAGGTGCGCCGACGAGTATTCTAAAACTTGCCTTAAACTTGCCTTGGAAAATCTGGAGCTATCACCAACAACATCCAGGTACATGCTGGGTATATTTAAAACCAAAAACATAGCATAAAACACAGACAAAGCTCAGTGCACATCCAGAAAAACTTATATACGGTACAGTGCCTAAATATACATGTATAAATAACTAATAAATACAATGGTCTTTTAGTTTAACATTTTGGCAAAATTGTTGTAAGCCCTTGAGCCAACTGCACGGCAGACCACGTTTCAAGGGTCCCTACACTGATATAGATTCTTAATAACATGTGCATTGCCAGGAAGAATGATTTATAATAAATATGTCAATATTAGTTGCAAAAGTTCTAAGTCTGATTGAAGCTTTTATTAACCTGTACATTACCAGGAAAAGCACTCTGTAATAGATTTGTCACAATCACACTGTATTTCTGGATGTGCACTGAGCTTTGTCTGTGTTTTATGTTATGTCTTTGGTTTTAAATATATATATCGCCATGCTCAGTAGCACTCCTCTGTGAAACTTATATGCTTATATATATGTTGTGGGTATATTGGGGGTTCAATATAAGCTTGTAGGTGTTCTGTATGTTTTATAATTCTTGTTCAGCTAGTCTTAGCTGATTGGAGGGTGGCAACCTCCTACCTAATTGAAGCTCCCTCCCTCCCACATTTAAATGGTTAAAAGCTCACTCCATGGCATCTCCCACTCTCAGGGGAACTTGCCTGCTTACAGTGTGATTGTGACAAATCTATTACAGAATGCTTTTCAACATTCAATATTTTTCTTAGTTTTAGAAGCGTTGGCCCCTGAATTTCGGCGATTCTGGAATTTCTCGTACCGCGACGTCATCAAAGTCAATCCAACGCCACCCACTTTGAAGATCCGGAACAGGTAACACAATTTTTCTTTCTTTTATCACCTTCTATCTTCTTCTGTCATTATTTCTTTATTTTCTTTAATGTTCTATCTTCTTTCTTCATCTGTCAATCTAACCCCATGGTAAGTCCCAACGGATGTTGTCTCGTCGTCCTCTTCCTGTTAAATGAGGGTTCCAGGCATTATATATGGCCTGTGATGTCACATTTTATGGCCAGATGGTACAGCTCCAATCTGATTGGATGCTGTATCATTTGCTCACATCTATATATATTTTTTCAGGATGTGACATCTCCAAGAGAGGTACATCACATCCTTCAAACAACATGGCTATATCTCAGGTATTACAGCCAATCCCATTGGTTGCTGCACCATGTGATATGTTACATTAGTTCAAAAGGATGTGACATCACTTTAAGGGATGATGTCACATCCTTTTGAACTAATGTAACCTATCACATGTACAGGAACCAATGGGATTGTCTTCAATCCCATTGGCTGTAATACCATGTGATATGAGACATGTGGTTTTAAGGATGCGATGTACAGCCCTTGGAGATGATGTCACAACCTTAAAAAAAAAATAGAGGCGAGCACATGATACAGTGTCCATTCAGATTAGAGCTGTACCATCTGAAAATGGGACATCATATATATATAAGGCCTGGACGGCACATTTAAAAGGAAGACAACGACGAGACAACATCTATTGGGACTTATCATGGGGTTGGATTGACAGATGAAGACAGAAGATAGAACATTAAAGATAAGAAAGAAATAATGACAGATGAAGATAGAAGAAGGTGATAGAAGATAAAAGAGAAAATCATTTTGTTACCTGTTCCGGATCTTCAAGATGGATTGCATTGGATTGACTTTGATGACATCGCGGTACGAGAGCTTCCTGAAACGCTGGGATTCGGAGGGCCAATGCTTCTAAAGGTAAGAAAAATATTGAATGTATGTAATATTATTTTTACAGGTTTCTTTATAGTATTTTTTTATTTTTTATGTTTTCCATTGACTGATAATGTATTAATCTGTTCCCATTTAGGTACAGATAAATACAGTGACAGCCAATGCATTTTTTGGCAAATGCTTTTTTCTATTGATTGTTGTTTTTTCTAGTTCTGTTAATTGTTTGGCTTAAATTGTTTTTAAATTGGATGAATCATTATGTCCCCCTTCACCTGAACATGGGAATAAAATGCATAGGAGATACCAGAACCCCATAATGGGTCCTGTATCTCGGGAAGGAGGAGGTCCCTGGACCTCAAATCAACTAGGTTCTGCCCCGGAGACCCCTGCTACAATACACTGGTATTACATTTTATAGTAAAAATGTTTGATCTCTGGCGAGATTTGCGGATGGAGGGGCGGCTCTCTCTCCCTGCAGCAGAAAGAAATCGCCGGGTGAGCCCTTTTCTGAGGGCAATCATCACGTCGCTGGCTACTCACCAGTTTTGCAAATGTTACTCACAGGTATTCTGGGCTTTCTGCTTACAGTGATAGCAACGCTGTGAAAACCGACGATTATTTTTCCGGCGACTAGTGCATAGGCTCCTCAGTGTTTGTGAAAGTGAGGTAGCCATGGAGACAGGATAGCATGCTGTGTCCACGAGCCAAGTGTTACAAACAAAGTTCATTTTAATGACCACTTTAAAAAAAATGTTACACTACATGCCATAACACACCATCTGCTACAAAATATTAACATGGGCAGTCCCATTAGAATTGCAGCCATTATCTCTGCTTTAAAATACTGTGCATCTGCCAGGGTAAACAGTGATAAACCATGTAAAATAATACAGCTTAAGTGGTTCTTGTTCTGAAGATTTAGTAATCTAACGTTTAGTTTCTCAGTTGTAGCAAGTTAAGTCTACAAAGAACTTGAGATAATTGTAAACTAGCCTCTTTAGAACCATAATACATGTTTCCCTCAGCGGGGAGTCAGTGAAATGCAAAATAGTTTTGTTCCATAGACATTGATGCATATAGATGTAGCAATACTTGCTGTGCTCTGTGCCATGGATGAACCAGCAAAAGTCTGCAGTATCTGCTGCGATGGAGATGCAGGGGGGTCAATGATTCTGAATTGGACCCCCCAACACATTAACCTGCGGTGTCCACGGCACAGAAGATTTACTATATCTGTATGTGTATGACCGTAAGCAGCATCAGTACTGTAAAAATTCAGTCATTACTGAGTGCAAAGGTTGCTTAAATCTTGTCAAAGAGTAAAGGCTCTGAACAATTTCAATGGGGAATACCACCATAACAATTAACATGTGAATTACATTAGTATAACTTGAAGTTTACTAGATTATGAAATCATTAAAAAAAAAAACATCAAAACAACAAATGTTAATTTCATTTTTTCCTTTTAGTTAGCAGGATGGTCTAGGTTTTAAGAAACTTTTAACATCATTGAATTCTGATCTGATACTATTCCAAAAGGGCTTGGATATTGAATATTCCTAGTAGATATGGGCTATTGAGCCATTCCTTCAACCCCTGTCATTGATCATATTCAGCAGTACTGGAGTGAGATACCATTAGAAGAGGATCCGGTTACTGTTTTAGTACAGTACAGATGGATGTTTTGGGAATTGCATC
This sequence comes from Ascaphus truei, assembly GCA_036426205.1. Lineage (NCBI taxonomy): Eukaryota > Metazoa > Chordata > Amphibia > Anura > Ascaphidae > Ascaphus > Ascaphus truei. Next base: position 112,574,678 of record CM071569.1, read on the forward strand.
TAACATAGCATTCCAGTCCTCTTTCTAAAGTTCCTCTCTTTTTTTAGATGAATTAGATTAGGATTATGAAATACTGTACCTAATTGTCACATATGGCACCCCTTTGAGCACGTGACCTGTATACAGGACAAGGGTTAATAGTCCGCTCGCAAGCGGTCTCACTTTGCACCTTCGCAAAGGTCCCTCAAATGGACAATATCTCCCTAGAGGACAAGGATTAACACACAGCTCGCAAGTTGCCCCACCCTTCACTTTAGCAAAGTTCCCTGAGATGAGTAACATCTCCCCTAAATCCATCCCCATATACCACCTGTCACGAACAGCAACAAAGTGGGCACGGGACTTAGATATGCAATCAGGGTTAATACACGCGGCTACTCTAGCCAACTCACCTTTGACCTGCACAAGGTACCTCTGATGAGTTAATATTAACCCCTTACTCAATTGCAATCATATCTATACGCTTCCACCACCTGAGATATGTAAATAAAAATATGATGTAAAATGTATATATTTGCCAGGGTCCCACAAAAATCTGTTGCAGCAAAATGTGTCCAAAAATGGAAACACTCTCTCCAGAGCATGCAACAGTTCATTCAGAGCCCAAAGCATCACTTATTAAATGTTTTAATATATTAAAAAAATCAGTGCTTAGATTACAGTTCCCATGAACATGGATTGACAGCTGCTGATTATTTTCTTAATAGGTCTGATTTATCACCTGCACAAATCACTTTTATTTTAGATTCTATTCACTTTCTTTTAACGCACAACTTTTTCCTGTTTAATGGGGTTCATTATCTCCAAACACGTGGAACAGCAATGGGCACCAGTTTTGCCCCCTCGTACGCCAACCTTTTCATGGGTTGGTGGGAACTGTTCCACGTGTTTGGAGAACTGAACAAATATAGGGAGCACATTTTGTTTTACAAACGGTATATTGATGATTTGTTATTGGTTTGGGATGGTGACGTCACTACATTGCACAAATTTATTTTATCACTCAACACTAATAAAGTTAATCTCGTATTAACGTACTCATATCATACACAACACATTAACTATTTAGATTTATGTTTATATATTGATACCACTCTCCACATTCAGACAACACTTTATCGCAAACCTAATTCTCGTAATACTTTTTTGAGACCCAGCAGCTGTCATCCTCCCACTATGTTCAGAGGGATACCTAAAAGTCAGTTTATCAGAGCACGCCGAAATTGCTCGAGTGAATACGACTATCAATTGCAAGTTAAAGATCTTTATTCACGTTTTTTGCAGAGGGGTTACAATAAAAGGGATCTGAACAAATCTTTATGTGAAGTCTCAGCCATGGACAGGAAATCATTGCTGAGACATGAACTTAGACCTACTAGAGCAAATATCAGTCCCTCCTTTATTACCCCATTCAGTAAACAAACAACAGCCATTAAACAAATTTTGAGAAAACATTGGAATGTTTTGACATTGGATCCAGTCTTAAAACCATATGTCGTATCAGGTCCCAATGTTGTTTTTAAATGCGCCAAACCTCTGTCCAATTCTCTATCGCCAAGTCTATTTGAATCTAATAAAATAGATACATCTCGATTACCTAATGGAACATATTCATGCACCCATTGCAAAGCTTGTTCAAAAATGAACCAGAGAAAAACATTTTGCTCATTTAATACTAAAAGAACTTATAATATTAAGTCTTTCCTGAATTGTAATTCCACTTATGTAATTTACTTACTGAGATGTGGATGTGGCCGACAGTACGTCGGAAGGACGACTAGGTGTTTAAAAGTTAGAATCCTTGAGCATTTACGCCTTGTTAACATTGGGAATCAGAATCACCCTGTATCAAAGCATTTTGCTAACTGTTCACTCAGCAATATGAATTCATTCTCATTTCAGGGTATTGAACATGTTCCTATTCCCCCACGTGGCGGGGACAGAACAAAACATTTAGATAGACGCGAGTCCTATTGGATTTTTACTCTAAGAACAAGAGTACCCCTAGGTATGACCATTGATTGGGATTTAAGTCACTTTTTATGATAAATTGATATTTTTACACTGAAAGGAAATATTTTTGTATGGGCACATTTATACCTTCTTCTTTTTTATTAATATTATTATTTTTTAAATATAATTCATATAACAATTTATTATTCTTTATTGATATATATACTTAAAATACTAAAAACATACTAAAAACTTTTATTAAAAATTTGTTTTGCATTCCCAATCAATGTTCATATTCAATCTGTTGTTATGAATTGGAGGTCTTTATTAATCAACTCTTCATTGTTATATGATGTGTTCAGTTTATTCATTTCTAATACTAATGTTGTGAATATTTTTTCCTTATATATATGTATTTAGGAGTTTATGAGCTAATTGAATTTAATAATACACACCAATCAAGTCATCTATGAATTACAAGGTTTTCTTTTTCTGTCCCAGAATATAGATACTGTACTGATATTATTATCATATTATTGTTGCATTATACTTAGTATTATATAATTCTTATGCATATGTCATCATATTGTTCTCAATTATTTATGCACATTCAATACTTTTTGTACTTTAATATAGTACAGTATCACTGGGAGGCTGTGATTTATTAATCCAGTAAGTTGTTTGTCTCTTTTTTTAATGACACATTACTTTTTAACCAAGCAATTTTGCTCTTTTTAGCATTGTTCCGTTTTTTTGTTAATAAAGTTGTATGTTGAGAAAAAATGTTTAACACGTGACTTGTCCGACCTATAGGAATTGACGTGACGTCAGCGCGACTCTATTCCTTGTCGCTCGCTGATGACGTCATTCCTATGACACGACGGACATCTCGTGGCAGCCCCTATGCTTTGCCTGACTTGCCCTACCTATGAGAGTGTGTGTCACGATACCGCGACTCTCAGTAGGCGCTGGCTAGTGACGCCGCACCCCATTGGATTAGAGGCAACTCAGGTAGGTATAAAAAGGCAGTGATTACATTTCCTTATTACCTTGATAAAGTACTCCTGTACGAAACGCGTAGGTGCGTTCATTCAGTCCCCCTTTTTCCCTGTATGTCTAGCTAGCAATAAATAACCTCTTTTTGTTACTATTTTGGAGTGGCCTGGTCTTTTTCCCTGGATATTTACTACAGGATGTCTGGAGCTGTGCTCTATCTACACCTATCTTCCTCCTATATCTACAATGGATGGATTGCACGCTGAAGATTATGAGAGTGCCCCTTGGACAGTACAGGTAAAGTGCCGTAGTGCCTTATTTAAATCCTGTCTTTCATGGACATTGTTCCTCTTTATTACTACTACTGATTGGGTGTTCATATTGTGTACATCACTGTGGATGTCTAAGCCGATTCCACCAGTCACATTCCCTTTCAGCTGTGTTATATTCATTTGGGGGGCACTCCATTACTACTGGACTACCAATTGCGGATTTATGATGTTGTTACTACATGCATATGGAACCTGGTTCAATTGTTGAGCACCACATATACCACTTTTTCCTTAGATTACAGAAACAAGGATTACAAGAGCATACAATTACAATAAATGCAGACCAGTTTCTCAAAATAAAAAAGATATAACATTAAAGAAAATCCTATACATTACCAGATGTTGTATGTTTTCTCCCAGAGGTCACTGGTGCAGAACATGAGATATCACGTGTTTGGTCCAAACACTCCTGATTTTCATAATCTTTGCTGAGATTTAAATACATTCTTTCCTCATGGAAACAACAAAAGCCCACCCCCGGACATAAATCAGATGTGAGATTGACAGTTTTATGACAGAGTAAGAAAAAAACTTTACAAACCGACATTTTAAACTTTGCCTGAGTAGATACTGTATACACATTCATAACTTTCCTTAAGTAATACTTCTACATACGTGAGTCACATCAATACATTGAGGGGCTCATGGCGGATGTGACAAGACTAAGCATGACCGTCTTACTCCTAAACCCGAGATACAAATGAATATCTGTCCCACAGTAACTGTCAGACTGCCCATATCTGGTCTTATTGCGTTCGTCTCCCTGCCACAAAGGCAAATATCAAAATTATATACGTCAGCGTCGCTGTCAAGTAACTGGTTCCATGTTTCACATCTTTTTGATGGTATAGGTTAGCCACAACTTACTTCCAGCTCTGTCAAAACATATGTTCATATTTCTAGATTCTAATCAGTTTTTAACACTAGGCTTGCTGAAGGTGTTACCAGGCCATAAACCCTTTCTTTGTATTTTTAGCACCCAACTTCAATCAAGTCCCTTTGAAGCTCCAGCAGATTCATGACAAGTCATAAACCTCAAAGATTGTATTTTTAACCTCAACTGATTGCACCATTAACCCCTGAAGCACCAGATGGATTAAAATACTATTTCATGATATTATCATGACAATAATTATTAAAATAAATTAATCTAACGCAGGCTGTAGTCGCTGTGTTTGCCTTTCAATGGACCAATGTGAGAGTAGTTAGTACTGTACTGTAGGTGTAGTTCATTTACTGTAACTGAAGAAGAGCTCAAGTTAATATGCAATTCTTAAACTGTCAGAGTTCACAAACTCATTGTGCGAAGACATATTTTTTTCCGCTTTAATAACTGTAATGCCATTAAAAGTTTACGTTAGCCCTTGCTATAAGATGAAGTTAAGCTGTCAATAAAGTTTAAATTACTCTTTCTATCACACTCTAAAAATGTGCCCTAGATCAGCCACAAGTCGCTCTCAGGATTTGTTGTCATTTTCATCCTTATCAACATATAGGGGCCTATGCAGAGAGCAGCGCTATTTCGAAATTCGCCATTTTTTGGAGAAAATCGCGCAGAAAGCAGCAGAAAATGGCGAGTTCCGAAAAACGCGCCAATTTTTCTTTTCTATTTGTAAAACTCGCCTCGCGGCTGGCGAGAACCTCAATCTCGCCAGTTTTAAAAATATCCTAATGCAGAGAGGCGCGAACGGCATCTAGCGGCTGTTCGCGCCAATAAAATGGCGCGATTGTCTCCTTTTTGCCTCGCCAGAAAAAATTGGCAAGAAGCTGCCGCTCGCGGCCATTGCAAAGGGAAAAAAAAGGCGCAAATTTGTTTTTACACGTTTCTGAAGCGCGCATCTCGCCAATTTAAACTCGCCACACGCATCCATGTTAAACATAGCAGAATTCGCACTTTTCTGCATATGGAGAATAAAACTCTCCAAAAAAGCTACTTTTTAATAAATTCGCCAATTTTAAAATTCGCTGCTCTCTGCATAGGCCCCATAACCTTTAGTGATGCATCGTTTTCCTGATATAACTAAATAGCATAGATTCACCAAGCTCCGTTATATCAGGGCAAATAAAGCGAGATGCCTAAAACAGAAACGGCAATTATTTTTCCTGAGCTGACATTTTATTCACCAATATAAATATATGCTGCAATGTCGTTTGTTAATGAGCTCATAAGAGTAGGGTTAATATGAAATAAGGCTGAGAGAAACTCTTGATGGGAGTAAAGCCAGAATTGGGTATGACTTAAAGAATGTAAAAAAATGTCTTGCCATGTTTACCTGAACAGAGCTTAGTGAATATGGGATGAATATCTATTCTTAATTTGCATGCTTTTTATGGGAGTAAATCCTGGTTAACGTCACATTATTTCCTTTAGTGAATACTGCATTATGATTAACAGGCATTAACATCAAGGTAAATAGACTAAGAGATCTTAGTGAATCATTATCTGTATAGTTTACTGCAACTGCAGACATTCTGTAGTAACATTGCCATTGAATCCTATTGATACTCTGTGATGTTGTGAGGCATGCCTTGGTATGTTGAGATACAGGTGCAACTACCTGTGTAATGGACCATTGGATTAACACAGCGGGGGTCCCTCCATTTTAATGAGACTCATGCCGTGTGAATCTTACCGGGTTTCACCTGTCTGTAAGAGACGTGCAGTAAGAGATAGACTGAATCTGTCACTCTACCTGTGCGCCTCTAACAGGTGATCGCTGGGTTTTTATTTTATTTTAAGAAGATATTATTGTAGCAGGGGGTCTCCGGAGCTGGACCGCATTGATTTCAGGTCCGGGGACCCCTTGCTTCCCGAGTTATAGGCCCCGTTATGGGGTGCCGTTATCCCAGCGGCTATGTTAAATTCTCCCACGTCACGGCTCACATGATCGGAGATTTAACCAAAGCAAGTGAATACTGGTTACCCATAACAGGGCCTGTAACTCTGGAAGCAGGGGGGCCGTGGACCTGAAATCAATGTGATTCCGCTCCGGAGACCCCTGCTACAATAGTATGTTATCAAAATAAAATAAAAGCAGCTTCATTACCTTGGTGGCTAACCGCTAAAGCAATGAAGGGGTTAACCAAGACTACCTGGTTTATTGGGGGTTGAGGGGGTGAGTGAAGGGGGTAGTTGCCCCAGGATGGGTGGTTATGCCTACTGGGAAGGTTGCAGGAGGGGGTAACCTCTTCATTACTGTACCATTTTTATTTGGTGCTGGGTTTTTTTGCATTTGCAGCTTGCACATTGACTGCCATAGTGGCAACCCATGCCCAGAGGGCACAGGTGTGCCACTGTTCCAATCAATGGGTAGAGGAGGTGGGGGTAGTTTGCCCAGAGAGGGTGGTTATGCCTCCTGGGTGGGTAGCAGGAGGGAGGTTAACCCCTTAAAGCTGCAGTTCAGTCTTTTTTTTTTTTTTTTTTACTTCAATAGTTTTATGTGTGCAATCTCTAATTACCTAAAGAACTGTATAGCTGCAGGTCAATTCGTTCTCCATGTATTGATAGGTCGAAATTTGGTGACATAATTAGTGAAGGGATCTGTTTATATTCTGCTTGTCTGTCAGTGGAAGCTCATGAATATTCATGAGCAATCCTGCATTGACATGTGCTAGAGGGAGGGCAGGGCTGACAAAGGGGTGTGCCAGGGCTTGTGACAGGACATGAAGGGGCAGTGCCTTAGCAAATGGCTGTTAAAATAGAATACAAGAAAATTGGTCTTTAAAAGTTGTTTTTTTAAAAACAGAAAATGCTAAAAGTATTTTTTCTTACTACAGAACTGATTTATTAAAAAAAACACACATGCAGGATATTGACTGAACTGCAGCTTTAATTACTATAATGGTTAATAACCGCTAGGGTGATTAAGGGGTTAGTGGCCAGTAGTTCGTTTTTTATTTTACTGTTGGTGCCCACTGAAGAGGGTGACGATGGCCTTCATCCTGGAAGGGGTAAGTAGAATTTTAATTTACTATATGCTGGCTGAGTAAAATTTTGGTTATCTTTCATTTTTTAATAGGCAAATAAACTATTATCCAGATATGGATAATAGTGATTTTGCCCATTACTGTACTGTATGTGTTGGAGATGGGGTTACATGTATTGTAGTGATATGTTTATTGCAGGCAGAGGAGGTAGGTAAAGGGGGTAGTTGCTCCAGGGTAGGTGGTTAGGTCACTCGGGTGGGTAGTGAGAGGGGTTATCCCTTTCATTACCATAGAGGTTACTAGCGCTAAGGTAATGAAAGGGTTAACCCCTCCCGCAACCTTCCCGGTAGGCCTAACCACCCACCCTGGGGCAACTACCCACTTCACTCACCCCCTCTACCCCAATAAACCTGGCAGTCTGGCTTAACCCCTTCATTGCCATAGCTGTTAGCCACTAATGTAATGAAGCTGGTTTTATTTTATTTTGCTTACATAGTATTGTAGCAGGGGGTCTTGGGAGCTGAATTGCATTGATTCCAGGTCCGGGGACCATGACGGGGGAGAATTTAAACATGGCCACATGGATACTGGCACCCCATAATGGGGCCTGTAACTTAGGAAGCAGGGGGTCCCCGAACCTGAAATCGCTGCGGGCCAGCTCCAGAGACCCCCTGCTACAATACTGTTTTATTAAAATAAAATAAAAGCCCCATGTTCGCCTTTTAGAGTGACTGATTCAGTCTCTCTCTTGCTGTGCATCTATTACAAACAGGTGAAGCCAGGTAGGATTAACACAGTGTGAGTCCCATTGAAATGAAGGGACTCCCACTGTGTTAATCCAATGGACCATTAAGTCTGGCCGCTGGAATCTTGCGGCACGGGAGAGGATGCCATGCAGAATTTGCAAGGCAAGTGGTTCAAAACCGCCAGTTGTAGCTGTATGTGGGTGAAAAACAAGGTCTGCTACATATGTAAGTCAGACTTTGCATTTTGTAACTGAAATTGTGTTTTGATTTGTAATTGAAAACATCAACATCACAAATACATTTTCTGTGACAAAACAGTGACAAAAGACAAAGAAGTTTCACTTAAACTGCGCTTGCTCGGCCTCCTCCCCCTTTTTTTCCCCGTGTAAAACATTGACGGGTACAATAATGTGTGAAACAACTGCATAGTGTTGCGCGAAATGCATCAGAGTAACTGTTGCTATCATCCTCTATGTCACCCAATCTAAATAAAGTGTTTTTAACCTATATTGGATGTGCCTAACCCTACAATCATTGTTGCTGTGCACCGCTTTTTCTCCTATTGTTTGGAACTTTATCTGGATATCTACTTGCTGGAAGCATGCCAAAGAGTCAAGAACATTCTCCATCTTGTGATTACTACCCAATGGGTTTTCTTCATGTCATTATACATGGTCTTGAACAAAGATGAACTGTTGCCATTGCGCTAGGGGCATTAGCCTATTAGTGGTGAGGAGAAAAAGTCAGACCAGTCTTAGGCCTCGTCCCCACTGCTCGCGGCTGCACGCACCATGGCGTACGCAGCGCAAGCAATATATGGACCTCTATGGGGCTGGCCCCAGCCACTGTGCGCGCCTGCAGAAAGCGCGATGCGCGACCAGCTTTCCCAAAAGACAAGTCAAGTGGCCGAGTAATGGCCATGTTACGGTGGCAGTTCAGCCAAAAAGGGCGAACCAGCCATGGGATGTCATGGCCATGCCCCTGCCACCCTCCCTGGGGGCCGCAGCCTAGATCTGTCTTTGCACCCCCTGCTCTTCTCAAGACGTGCATCCCATCAACACCCCTAGACCACATATCGCGGCTGAAACAGATGCACGTGCCACCATGCGCTCCGACGGGCACGTGCACGCAGTGACTGGGGCTGTTGCCTTACAGGCAGACTCTGACTCTAATATCCATCATTTCCCACTTTTATTAGGTATCCCCCACTGCTGAGCTACAGATTGAATCATATATGAGCTACATATTTGCTACAAGATAATTTCTATTGAATATTGTCAAATACTCTCAAAAGCATTACCTCTGTCTTGACTCAATCACTTTACTATATACTTCACCACTTACTCTGTACACTGGTCTTCGAACATTTGTTCTATTGCTATATTTTTGTGGTATTAGATGTCTTATTAAAGGCGATTGGAAATTAGATATTTGTAAAGTTTATAGAGGTAGCATAGAATGGATAATGGCCTGAAGTGCTTTGGGTCAGATGCCTCCTTCCTGGTTTCAATAGAGCTACTACTTGTCATTCCGTAACTTTATTATAAGGGTTGATGAAGTATCCACAACTTGGTTATGGGACCAACGTTCTTCATCAGCTATGTGATTATATTGTTGAGCCCAGCTACTTTGCAGTTTTTCTGGTGACTTTTTCCAGCATTCAAATTACTTTCTTCTAAATTAATTTGCTGTCTGAAATAGTATTTTAAGTTAATTTCCCATTGAGTAGACTTTATGGTGTAGCTGTACATTTTTGTGGGTAATTATTCATCTTGCAAATAGACAACCATGCTTTCTTTCTTTCAACTTTCTTCTTGGAGATTATTTATGGCTGTCCCTGTCCGAATAGTGTCTTCTGAGAAAGGATATATTTGTAAGATCTGTTGGTATTTTTGCTGCTACTATGGGCATAAACGCTAGTGTGTGCTCAGTCCTGCACCTTGAAGGTATTGTGCAATGCGCTCACAGAGGTTGTAATTCAGTAATTAAATCTGTCACTATTTGTGTTAATGCCTTCAGAGAACCTCTATAATCTACTTTCTTGAAATTGAAGGGTGTATATATATATACAGTATATTGGTACCAAATTTTGAGTCCGCTTCTGTGGCATCAATTTCGACTGGTCTGTGTTGTGTGTGAGAGATGGGTTCCAAGAAATCTTGTTTTGTATGTAGCCTCTGTTTTGCTATCAAAGTGTGATGCCTTTCCTTCATCAGGAGCTGTTAAATAACCTGAATAGCTTTAAGTGATGGATTAGTCTTACTGTAGATGCACTGTATGCTTAGGCCCATATTTCAACTAAGTCACCATTCTCATAATTTTCGCTGTAACCTCATGTGATGCTGTGGCTATTAAAGTCACCAATGATAATGCATGCTTTGTTGTGGTCAAGGTTTCGTAGGCTTAAAAAGGCAAAATGCTCCCAATGGTATGCTATTGAGATATGTTCATATCAACAGTAAGTTTTTCAATGCCAGTTTGCTCCATCATTGACATTGAGTCTAATTGAGGCTAATTTCAGCACTGGAATCCGGCACCTGTTATTGCTTGGCCCTCTGTGCGTCCTGGAGACAGAGCACATAACATATATATAAACTGTGTTAAGTTATGGTGAGTAAAGAAAGTGACAAAAACCCTCCACACACACATATATATATATATATATATATATATATATATATATATATATATATATCAGTCTGTTCACATCCTAGTGAGGATGTGCTGTTTTAGTCCGTTGAGTTTTTCAATGTTTGCAGAGACGAGTCAGTACAGGCCCTGAAAAGGGCACACATGTCAGCGTGTTTTGAGCTGGAGGTTTGCCTGATAATCATTTGAGAATGTACAGTATGCAGTAGAATTTACATATTCATAGTTATCTGACAGGCCGCAACAAGAATACTTCTCTATGGCCCCCATGATTCTGACTAAAGGAGAATTAATTATTACTTGAAATGTAAACAAATAAGGGTATATAGCCTTTGTCACGTCACGGGGTACCTCACTGATAGAGGTCCCTGATCTGGTCCCAGACAAGTCAATCACCACTGCAACAGAGCCTGTAGGATGGGCTCAAATCTTAACTAGCCCTATTGACAACTACTACTACTACTAGGTCACAACTAGTCAGATACAGGGGCTAATAAAGCTTTGGCTTATTATTCGCAAAGTACAACAACATGGAAATTTAACATCACAGTGTAGAACTGTAATAAATGGGAGAATACTCCCAAAATGGCTAGTCACTTTCCCCCAGGATGCCCTCAAGGCGTAGCGATCCTGGGCTCTCTTAGTCCAAGTGAGTGGCTCAAGCTGAGCTCAAAGTACAGTCCATGAAACAAAGAGTCCTCCGGCCACATTCCCCAAATGTCCAGGGGATCATGCCTAGTAGCATCCATGCTTCTTCAGGTGGGGTGGGGAGTGCCACCTGCCAAAGCTGAATGCCCGAAATGGAAAAAAGTCCTAAGAAAGTTCCCCTGTGTGCCGCCGAATCTTTGTTCTCCAGGTCGCCCACTCCTCAGAGTAAGGGATGAAGTCCATGGGACACTAGAGTTCAGTAATTCACGTGTGGTCTCTGATCCAAGAGACCGCAACACATCCGTAATTCCGGGTTTGACAATGCACTCCAGCAGGATCTGCACACATAGGCTCCCTGCGCTGATATAATCCACAAGCGTTTCTCTCAGATGACTCACCCCAAACAGCTCCTGAACTCAAATCACCTCCAGCTGAGGCTGCACACATAGTCCGCAGTGTCTGTTTAGTGAGGTTTCTCCCAAGAGCTCTCTACTATTAGGTTGCGGCCAGGCAGGGATCGAGTATGCTGGCGCTGATGCTCGGTGAAGTCATGATCCCTGCTCGGCCGGGAAATTTGTGGCCGGCTGGGTGCGGGTGCGGGGGGAGATTCAGGGGGCGCGGCCATGACATCACAGAGATGGTTCGCCCTCATTGGGCGCACCGCTCACGTGACGCGCTTGCGGACGTCAAATTCAAATTTGCTTGCTCTGCAAGCAGCTAAGCGCCGAGCAGGCGCTTGCTCACGCTGGCCACACACATTGCCTCAATGTGTTTCATAGCGGCCATGTGAGTGTTCCCATCTGCTCAGCACCACCCTCGCAGAGGTCTTACTCTGCTCTGCTTCCAAGAGCATGCAGCTCTGTAAGCACATCATACTTGCACTGGATCTCTTCAAAATCCTCTGCCGAACTCCTGATTGGCAAGGCAGGTATAGCCCTCCGGTCCCATTCTAAAACCTGGAAGGCACAGCACTCAAAACAATCAGGGCGTCCCTTTAATTCGCTTACTATCAAGGGATGAGGGGGGCATCGAGAAGATCTAATGAGATGAGGGGGGCATGGTAACCCCTGCCCAAGGGAAGTCATGGAGACAAGGGAAATACAAATCGGCAATCCGGTTCAGCTGATGTTAAGCCCCTGACAGCCGCATCCATCTGGTTTAGGGCTCCAGGCGTCCCGCTGTGTTACGCACAGTTGTTGATCTTTTTAGATTTAGTACCATGCATTTTAGGCAGCAAGCTCTTCTCCAACATGGGGATGTGCCTTCACCGCATATGGAATGGAGACATATACAGTAACATTCATGGGTTACCATGCAAAAAAGTATTCTGTGTAATACAGCAAATAGTCTATTATTTTGCTAACATTTTTGCTTACTGTGCTTGCTAATCAGGCTTCCTGTATTTCATGTATGTTTTCAACAAGGGAAAAAGGAATGAAGATGGGGGACACGGATTTCCAAATAAAAAGATTTATTGAAGCATACACAACGTTCGAGCCTAAAGTCAAGCCACTTTTTGCACTTGACAAAGACAGGGTCGAAACGTGTGTATGCTTTATAAATCTTTTATTTTGGAAATCCGTGTGCCCTATCTTTATTCCTTTTTGTATGCCGTGGATTGGACACAGCCGATCGTACATTGATGGAGCACCGGTAATTGTATCACTCTTTATCATTTGTGGTGTGCAGCATTTACTCTTTGTATATTGTTTTCAACAAGCAAACATTTTACAAGTTCCAATTTAGCTGAGTTTTTTGAAGCAAAAAAAGTAAAGAAAATGACACAGAAAGAAACATTTATTGATATATTCCATTACATGGTTTGTTGAATTGTTTTGTAGCTGCCTCTATTGACATTCTCAAATATAAACGTATAATTGTGGGGGATAATAGGTTCAAAAGAACATTTGTTCATGGAAGCTGAGTTGCAGGATAAAAATAAGTGTCAATTTATATAGTTATATCTTACTGTATCGCTCTGAATTTAAATGGATGAAGACTAACTAACAAAATTCATCGTGTCATGGAAAATGGTCTTATGTTTACACATTAGTTAGACACTGTGGAATTATTAATTACATGGAGAGAATATTCCCTCTGAAGCATATAATCCATTCTCAGAGTTAAGGTGTTTCAGGATTATGCAGCGTAATACCATGTATGCCATTGTAGGGAGAATTGGACCCGGGTAATTACAGAGACCTAGATGCAGTACATATAGCAGCATTAATATATATATTTTTAATCTTAAACATGTATCAAAGTAGGACTTTCAAAGTGGGCATCCCTGCCATTGACTAGTGGGGGCACCGTTGATAGAAAAGGAGGCGTTTAATCTTCCAATTTCGTGGATAATATTGGGTTATTATCAATGTGATGCTATTACATACTGTAATATACGTAACCCTGCTGCCGCAAGACACCTTCAGCTAGAGATGGACGAATTCACGGAAATCCGTTTCCTGGATTTGTGATGTAACCCCAAATCCGTTTTGCAGTGTAAAATCTGCAAATGGATTTGGGCGGTTTCAATCTGGTGGATTCATCAAAAAATGCCAACGGATACAACCGGTGGACGTATTTGTAGAATCCAATCTGCGGATTCAGCAATACATTGGTAGATTCTTAGAATTTTAAGAATCCACCAACGGATTGATGAATCCGCAGATTGTATTCTACAAATATGTCACGGGTTGCGGAATACACAGAGTGTTATGGTAATAATAAAAAAAATTGTCATCTCTACTTAAAGCCAATTCACATAACTACGCAATGAGGTGTTTGTATGGTCCTGGAAGGTGGCTATGCAGTAGCACTTCGTAAATATCGCTAATTGACAGGAACTATGCATATGTGGACAGTTCTATCAAGTAATGGTTTGTGCTAAAAAGAAAAGAAAATGTAGGAAGCCTCACAGCATTCACGCAATACAGAATTAGTCACCAGACCTCTTTAATAACATACAGTGCTGTATTTACCTTTCACTAGTTGGGCAATGTGTTAAAATTCAAGTCCGCGAAAATTAGATGGATTTTTTTAAATATTCACAAACCATCAAATATTGGTCTTCGTGGTTTGCCATAAAAGCGAAAAGCATGCATATCAAAAGATTTTATTTTGCTTGTTTACCTGAAAAAAAATTGAGAAATTGGAATAGGTTGCACATGCGTATCTGTGCAGCCAAATATTTACCTTTTATTGTGAATCTTGAAAATATTTTATTAACTTTCATGTGCGCAAAACAAATAGTCTTTTTTAACATTTGTTGAAATTGGAGAGGGAGCAGGTGGTGGCTAGTATGTACTCAGCAGGAGATTTTGTTTCTTGTTTTATGGCATAGGCAGGGGTAGGAGGGGTTTTGGTGCCCCTCCAATGACACTGAGGAGGAATTTTCTAGAGGCTTAGGGCTCATGCAGTAAGCGCCGAAAAAGTGCTCTCGCAAGTGGTCCTATCGGCATGATTTTGTGATTTTCCTGCCGTATGCAATAAGTGCAAATCCCTTCCGAATCAAGCCGAAAACATTTGTTCCCACTATGGCGATGATTTTCCGATCAGAACAGGTGTATCGGGTGCATGCAGAAGGTAGTAGTATTAGGTTCGCTAATGAAACTTCTTTCTGAATCGCCGAAGCAAGCAGTTTTTGATTGAGCAGCCCATTTAAAAGGCAGTGTGTATTTTTATTCATTCTGAGTTGTTGGTAGAGAGAGAGAGAGACACACAGAGCTGGGGGATTTGCATATTTCATATTGACAGAGAGAGTTGCTGTGTATTGTGATAGTTTTGTCCTGTGTGTTTGTTTAACATCTTTGTGTTGTTTAGTTTGAAGTGTTCAGTGCGATTGTGTTTAAATTTCTTTTCTGTTCTTTGTGAGTGCTATAGGTATGGCCGAAAGGTGTGGGAGGAGTGATGCTTGGTGAGTGGTACTGGTAGTCGTGTTGAGTATGCGTCTGAGTGAAGTAGGATTCAGGGAGTGCTGTTGCTGCTAGTGCGAGTGGTGTTGCTGGGAGTGAAGTGGTGTTGCTGTGAGTGCGAGTGCTGGTGTGGCTCTGTTGCTGGTGCTGCTGGGGTGTCTGTTGCTGGTGCTGTGGGTCTGTGCTGGTGCGTGGGGTGTCTGTTGCTGGTGCTGCTGGGGTGTCTGTTGCTGGTGCTACTGGGGTGTCTGGTGGTGGGGGTGGTGGTGGTGGTGGCCGCTTTGGAGTCTCTTCCATTGGAATGGAAACAAAAGAAAACAGCGCACAACGCCAAATAGTGAAGCAAGTAATATTATGTAATTAATAATAATAGGTATATAACTGCGTACATCAAATTGATAAATTGGTGCATTTAGTGATACCACACTGTTACGCTCGTAGCTGTAACGGAAGGTCTGATGCTTGTCTTTTCTCTGCAGGGCCTCTGCAATGGTTTGGGCTGAATTGTTTCCTGCACTCCTCAGCTAGCAGGACGTCACTCCCAGAGGGGGTTCTTAAACAGCCAAGCTTCGCTGCAGATTCAGATACTTAGTGGGACCGCTCCTCATCCGATGATGTGCCGCCTCCAGGGGGATTTCCCCTTGAGTGACCGTCTCTCCTGCAGCGTGATCACTGCTCGATAAGGCCACTCAGACTTACAAGCAGTCTGGAGCCGTTGGAGTGGTCGGCACCGTCCCGCTAAGCAGACGCCAAACCGCAGCTTGCAGGGGCACTCTAGCGTGCCACGATGCCGCTCCGTCACGTGGTATGCGTGACGGCGTCACAGTCCCGCAGCGTGATGTGGATCGGCGGGAAGGAGGAAACAAGTCCCTTAGAGTCTCTTAATAGTCAAATAACACAAAACTAGCTAAAATGTGATGTGAATAGCAGAGCGATCCAGCATATGAATAATAGCAGATATATGGCATAGAATAATAACATCAACGGTTTCGTAGAACTTCTTCCCTGAAGAAGTAGTTAGTTCTACGAAACGCGTTGGAGTTATATTATGCCATAATATCTGCTATTATTCATTACTGGATTCGCTCTGCTATACATCACATTTTATGCTAGTTGGTGTTATTTGGATATTAAGAGACTAAGGGACTTGTTTCCTCCTTCCCGCCGCATTCCATCCACGCTGGGAGACTGTGACGTCATCACGCAGAACCACGTGACGGAGCGGCATCGTGGACACACGAGAATGCCCCAAGCTGCGGTTTGGCGTCCGCTTAGCGGGACTGTGTGCCGAGCCACTCCAACGGCCCAGACTGCTTGTAAGTCGTGAGTGGCTTATCGAGCAGTGATCAGCGCAGGAGAGATGGGTCACTCAAGGGGAAATCCCCTGGAGGGCGGACACATCAGCCGTGAGGAGCGGGTCACATGAGTATCTGAATCTGCAGCGAAGCTTGGGTTTAAAGGAAACCCCTCTGGGAGTGACGTCCTGCTAGCTGAGGAGTGCAGGAAACAATTCAGCCCCAGAATCATGCAGAGGCTCCTGCAGAGAAAAGACAAGCACAGACCTTCCTGTTAACAGATACTGAGCGGTAACAAGTGTGGTATACACTAAATGCACCAATTTATCCTTTGAGTACGCAGATATATTACCTATTAATTATTAATTCATAATATTACTTGCTTCACTATTTGGCGTTGTGCGCTGTTTTCTTTTTGTTTCTATTTCCTAGAGTGTGTGGGGTTCTGAGCACCCCAGTGTGTTTATAGCAGCAGACGCCTTATCAGCCACACGGTTATGTGATTATTTTATTTTTAAACACATATTGTCACTGTGGGTATTGTGGTTTATTTCACTATTTATATGGTTTAGTCACTGCACTGTTCCCATATATAAGTACTAGTTAGATAGTAGCGCACGGTTATTTTTTGTTTTTTCATCTTCCATTGGAAGGAGAGTCCAGTCAGCAGCAGCCAAGCTCTGTGGCTGGACGTGGTCGGAAGAAACGTGTGGAGTGGCCACATAATCCTTGTTTCAATGAAGAGGAAAACAGAGTTCTTGTCACAGGGATTTGGAGCATATGACTCTCGTATGGGCATTTAGTAGGTAAGTCAATCTGCATTGATTGTTCAAATACATTTTATCCTATCTCATGTGACAGTGTGTAATATCAACTATTAATCTCTAATATCTATCAATAAAGTTAATTGTTACAAACCATAATCCTTCATGCTTTATAACGACACATAACAATCAGTCCAAAAATTTGCCAATGTTCATAGAATATTCATGCAAGCTTCCTTAGATTGGATGTTTCCACGTAAATGCTCATGTGGTACACTATTCAACCTAAACAGCATGTTATGTATCTCTTTGAAAACAGTAGCAGTTTTGTAAAATGTCCGTTTTCTATTAACTAGTAAGGTCATATATGTTTTATGTCTTTAAGCGGACAAGTTCAGACTCCAGAAAAGAAATGTGGGACCAAATAACATTGTCTGTGTTGCGTGTCGGAATCATGTCAGGGACCGCACGAATTGTCGGAGAGAATTTGATGATATCAAGGCGAATTTAAAAAAAAAAAATCAAGCACAACGGATGCATGCTTCTGCCACTGGAGGTGGGCCGCAGCACAAGCTCTAATGTTAACTCCATGGAGGAGCAGATGCGTGAAAAATTTCTTCCTGTCATCGTGGGAGGGTTTGCAAGGGGACAGAGATATCGGAATTTATCATCTCAATTTCCAGCAGGTGACAAATGTACGTACTACGCGTGTCGTATGTTACAGTTGTATATAATTTCGCTGAACGTATTCTTTGTTAAAATATAAGCATACCACATATATACTGCTGCGACACACTTTATTGAGCAAATAACCCGTTTGTACCTGCAGATACCTGGAATGCGACGCTCCTCACCTCTGACAAGCCGGTTGCGTTTGCCTCCCAGTCACGGTATGCTGGCTGACGGGCGGCTGATCTGTTAAATGATAATGATCAGGATTTAATAGGCTGCAATGCTTCGCGTGTCCACCAGATGGCATAAATCATGAATTGTAATGCAGTATATATATATACAGTAACTGATATACACAGTTATAATATATATATATATATATATATATATATACTGTAAACAAAAACCCCATAACCCCTAAACATACAATACTGTACACATACAGTACTGTATATGCACATACATAAATGTACTATGGGCCGGCGGGGGCGAGATGTGTTTGCAGCAGAGAGAGATCCGCTGCTCTCTCTCTGCGCAAACATGGCACATTAAAAATTATTTTAAATACATTTTATTTATAGTGTAGATGTGCAGGGGGTCGGGAGCTGAACCGCACTGGTTTCGGTCTGGGGACCCCCTGTCCCGAGATACGACCCCTTTATGAGGTGCGGTATCCTTGCGTTTCAAGGTCCGACCACCGTGATCGCGGCCGTAAACCAAGCAGAGCAGAGGGATACCGGCACCCCTAAAGGGGCCTGTATCTCGGGGAGAATGGGTCCCGGACCTAAAACCACAGCGGTTCTGCTCCGGAGACCCTCTGCACATGTACAGTATCAATAAAACACAACAGTATACAGTATAAAAAAACCTTCTTTACCTTGCGGCTATGCGCTATGGTAAAGAAGCAGCATTTCTGGTTTTAATAATATTGGACAGTGAGCAGGGGGGTCCCTGAGCCAGAAATTAAGCTCAGGGACCCCCTGCTCCTGCACAATATTATTAAAAAAATAAAGAAAGCTGCTTCATTACCATAGCGGATAGCCGCTAAGGCAATGAAGGGGTTAACTCACCGTGCCCGCTTTATGGGGTAGCGGGGGTGGGTGAAGGGGGATTTGGCCTTGGTGAGTTTAGGGCTTGCGGGGGGGTTGGGGTGCACTTAACCCTTCAGGCCGTAGCAGTTAATACCGTTACGGTCATGAAGGGGTAAGCCTCCCGCTACCTCCGCAAGCCTAAACAAGCCACCGTTGGGGCTATACCCCCTTCAACCCACCCACTACCCACATAAAAAAAATACCACAACAGCAGCCGCCAAAAAAATAAATATAAATCTAAATATAAATATAAATGACTATAAATAAATACATTTGAAATACATTTTTATTTAAGTGTAGATGTTGCAGGGGGTCTCGGAGCTGAACCGCATGGTTTCAGGTGGGGGACCCCCTGCCTCCCCGAGATACAGCCCCCTTTATGAGGTGCGTATCCCTTGCTTGGTTTAAAGTCGGTCACGTGACCGCGGGCTGTACCCAAGCAGAGGGATAACGGCACCCCCTAAGGGGCCTGTATCTCAGGGAGCAGGGGGTCCCCAGACCTAAAACCACAGCGGTTCAGCTCGGAGACCCTCTGCACATCTACACTATCAATAAAAATGTATTTTTAAATTATTTATTTATATTCATTTATTTATTTATTTATTAGATTTATTATTAATTGTGTGCTTTGCTGTGTGTGAATTTTTTTATTGTGGGTAGTGGGGGTGGGTGAAGGGGGATTAGCCCCCAGGGTGTTTAGGGCTTGCGGGGGGTAGCGGTGCATTAACCCCTTCACGACCGTAGCGATATTAACTGTACGGGTTGAAGGGGTTAAGTGCACCGCAACCCCCGGCAAGTCCTAAACTCACACCAAGGGCCAAAACACCCCTTCACCCCTCCCGCATCCCACAATAAAAAAATTCACGCACAGCAGCCCACAACGTAATAAAAAAAATCTAAATAAATAAATAAATACATGAAGAGAAATAAATATATCTGTAGATATAGATCTAGATATAACAATAAAAAAACAACCTATACATATACAGTATACTGTGTATATATATACTGATTATAATACATTATATATATATAATATATATAGAGGTATAAGTACCGTGTTAGCCGAGCTTCAATAATCAAAATAATAGATGATACCGTTCTGTGGCTAACGAAATGCTTTATTTGTGCGAGCTTTCGAGATACACTGATCTCTTCTTCCAGCGATGTTACAATGAATGAAGCAAGGATACTAAAAACAGTGTCTCTTGGAATGTTATCTGTGCTGGTCTTCCCCCGTGTGGATGAGATTATGGGGAGGTGTCAAAGGGTACTGAAAGCAAGTGAAGAAAGAGTGTGTGATGTGATCAGTGTGAATAAAAATGAATGGAGAGCCCACAGTATAACTGTGCTCTACACAAGGTGTGTGGGGAGTGAGAGGGGATATAAATGGTGTGGGTGGGTGTGGAAATGTGAGAGTTTGTAGCAAAACTAAAAGTGTGTGTGGATACTATGTGGTGCCCTATTGGTGTATAGGGATGGAAAAATAAGGAGTATAGTATGTGTGAGAGACAGCTGTGTGTGCATACAATATAGCACAGTACATACATGGCCTTTAGCGCTCATGGGAAGAGAGTTCGCTAGTGTCAGTAATGACTCATAAAATTTCGATCTCTGTTTAGGCCACTGTAAGTGTCCCAAGATGCAAAAACTGCGCCAGACTCACACAGCGGACACAATACAAATACCACACAAGAATCGGGAATACAAAATCAGAGGAGGGTGTCACCTGTTCCTCCAGCAATGTCGTGTACCTCATCAGTGCATGAAATGCCCAGGGGGCTGCTCTACACATAGGTGAGACAGGACAGGGCTAAACAAGAATGACCTGCATCGCACAGATCACACGCGGAACAAGAGACGTCGTTGGCGAACTTTCTGCTCTGCCTAAATGAACGATCTGAGGGTTGCCATACTCAAAGATACTAAACTAACCTGAATACGACGTTAAAAAGAAAGAGAGAGGTTGCATGAATACAAATTTATGCAACTGTTCGGGACACTTATCAGTGGCCTAAACAGAGATCGAAATTTATGAGTCATTACTGACACTACGGAACTCTCTTCCATGAGCGCAAGGCCATGTATGTACATACTGTGCTATATGTATGCACACACAGCTGTCTCTCACAATACTAATACTCCTTATTTTTCCATCCCTATACACCAATAGGGACCACCTAGTATCACACACAACTTTTAGTTGTGTACAAAACTCTCACATTTCACCCCACCACCACACCATTATATCCCCTCTCACTCCACACCCACCTTGTGGGAGAGCACAGTTTATACTGTGGGCTCCCATTCATTTTATTCACACTGATACACATAAACAACTTCTTCACTTGCTTCAGTTACCCTTTGACACTCCAGCCAAAATCTCATCCACAGGGGGCAGGGGAAGGACCAGCACAGAATAACATTCAAGAGACACTGTTTTTAAGTAAACCTTGCTTCATTCATTGTAACATCGCCAGAAGAAGAGACTCAGTGTATCTCGAAGCTCGCACAAAATAAAGCATTTCGTTAGCCACAGAACGGTATCTATTTATTTTTTGATTATATATATATATATATATATATATATACACACAGTATATACACACACATGGTTATCAAAATCATACTGTCCTACAAATAACGCTTCTCCATACAGACAATAATAATAATCCATTTAATAATCCTAACTGATCTTACAATAAAACATAACATTCCAATCCCACGTACATTGCATTACATTGTATAAATGATGCATAAAATCTATGCACATTTACAATTCTGCAAATGAATGTAACAATATCATTGCAGCTACTGTACCATAAATACAAACACTTCCAAACAAGTCAACTATTTTAACCAATCAAGTAACAAAAAAAATATACAGTATACTGTAAGTACCAACCAGAAAACACAATTTAAAACCAAAGCTAACCCTTACAATACCAAGGATACATCTATCTAATTGTAAAAAACAGATACATTAACACACATTGAAGCATTGCAATAAAAGACATACAGTACAGTACATCCCTGTATCTCCTGCCTTCAGTGGTAATCTGTTTTAAAGCCCCTCCCCCCTAATGTATCTGTTAAACAGATACACTGAAGGCAGAGAGATTTAAAGCCCCCCCCCTAATGTTTCTGTTAAACAGATTACATGAAGGCAGAGAGATTAACAGAAACATTAGGGAGGGGGGAGGGGGCTTTAAACAGATTACACTGAAGGCAGAGAGATTAAGCCCCCTCCCCCCTAATGTTTCTGTTAAATCTCCCTCCTGCCTGCATTGCTGTGAGTGCAGTGTATGTAAATGTGGGGAGGGGGGGGGACCCAATGTGCATACTGGGAGGTCAACCACCCTACCCCCTACCCACATACCGTTACCCCCCCCATCTGGCCATGGCCCCCCGCTTCTGCCAAAACAGACACAAAAATTAAAACATCCAAGTAATGTCCCCTAACCCCTTAATCCCCATAGCGGTTATTAACCGCTACAGTCATTAAGGGGTTAACCCACCCTCACCCACCCTCGGGATGCTACATACCCTCCCACACTAACCCCCCTCCCACCCGTGAGGCCTAACCACCCAGTCAGTACCCACAAGGGAGGCCTACCCACATACCGTGGGGAACCCCCCCCCGACCCCCAGTACCCACAATAAAAACAGTACAATGACCCACAATAAACAGCATTATATTTATTAAATACATACACCACCCCCTGTGCCCCCCCTAAATACAAGATTATTCTTTTACATACAGGGTTCATAACGCAGCCCTACGCGAGTCCCGGTGGGTGGCAGGCACCTGGACAGACCTACAGTTTACCAGCAGCCCTTTTTACACAGGTTGTGGAGGCCTGTGGTGGATCCTGCCAGCACCATGGCCCCCAGGTGGTCTCCTTGGGCACCGTGGGGCACAATTGGGTCCCACGGTAGGCCCAAAGATGTCTGGGAGCCCCGGGTTCAGACCCACAGGTGTCTCGCGGGCCTGGGTGGTTCTCGGGGGTCTGGGGAACTCACGGGTGCTCACTACGGGTCCGCAGTGCCCCCACAGAAGTGAGACCACACATCATCATCCCCGCACCTACGGGTCGGCGGTGCCCCCACAGAAGTGGGACCACACATCGTCATCCCCGCAGACTACGGGTCCGCGGTGCCCCCACAGAAGTGGGACCACACATCATCATCCCCGCATGTGTCACCCGTGGAACCACCAGCCTGATACCCGAGAATACCCACAGGTGGTCTCCAGAGGTCCCACGCAGAACCACGGAACCAACCCTGAATGTAAAAAAAATAAACCTGGCCTATACATTCAATACATACACCCTCCCCCCCAACACCTACAGTACAATAATGTGCAAAATAACTATTATCCAGATATGGATAATAGATTAATTGCCCATTATTAAAAACATTAACTAGCATATACAAATAAATAAAGTACTACTGACCTCATCAATACGAAGTGTCCATCGCCGGCGCCTTCCTTCTCTTGGCCATACAAGACATAGCCAATACCAAGCCAATACATTGCAAGTACATTCAGATATCAATTAACCCCTTAAACACCTTATCGGATAATAAGCAAAGGTGATTAAGGGGTTAAGCCACACAGGCCCGATACCCACCCTTCACCCATGAATTTGTACTGTGGCTTCATCATGCAAGTATTGTATTGTATTGTATGTCTTTATTTATATAGCGCCATTAGTGTACATAGCGCTTCACAGTAGTAATACATGTGGTAATCAAATAAATAACAGATAATATAAATAACAGATCATGGGAATAAGTGCTTTAGACATAAAAGTAACATTTCGGAAGAGGAGTCCCTGCCTCGAGGAGCTTACAGTCTAATTGGTAGGTAGGGAGAACGTACAGAGACAGTAGGAGGGAGTTCTGGTAAGTGCGTCTGCAGGGGGCCAAGCATTATGTATCGTGTTTAGAATATCCACAGTGCTATTCATATGCTTCTTTAAGCAAGTGTGTCTTAAGGTGGGTCTTAAAGGTGGATAGAGAGGGTGCTAGTCGGGTACTGAGGGGAAGGGCATTCCAGAGGTGTGGGGCAGTCAGTGAAAAAGGTTTAAGGCGGAATAGGGATTTAGATACAAAGGGGGTAGAAAGAAGACATCCTTGAGAAGAACGCAAGAGTCTGGATGGTGCATAACGAGAAATTAGGGCTGAGATGTAAGGCAGGGCAGAAGAGTGTAAAGCTTTAAAAGTGAGGAGAAGAATGGAGTGTGAGATGCGGGATTTGATCGGAAGCCAGGAGAGGGATTCACGAGGGGAGATGCTGAGACAGATCTAGGAAAGAGTAGAGTGATTCTGGCAGCAGCGTTTAGGATAGATTGTAGGGGAGACAGGTGAGAGGCAGGAAGGCCGGACAGCAGGAGGTTATAGTAATCAAGACGGGAGAGAATGAAGGCCTGAGTCAGAGTTTTAGCAGTCGTGCAACAGAGGAAAGGCCGTATCTTTGTTATATTGCGGAGGAAAAAGCGACAGGTTTTACATATGTTTTGAATGTGAGAAGCGAATGTGAGAGAGGAGTCATGTGTGACCCCTAGGCAGCGTGCTTGGACTACCGGATGAATGATCGTAGTGGAAGGAGGTAGTAGGGCCAGGTTTGGGTGGAAGTATGAGGAGCTCTGTTTTTGCCATGTTGAGTTTAAGGCGGCGGAGGGCCATCCAGGATGATATAGCAGAGAGACATTCAGAAACTTTGGTTTGTATAGCAGGTGTAAGATCGGGTGTTGAAAAGTACATTTGTGTGTCGTCAGCATAGAGGTGATATTTAAACCCAAAAGTTGTTATTAGGTCACCTAGAGAGAGTGTGTACAGAGAAAAGAGAAGAGGTCCCATTACATAGCCCTGGGGTACCCCCACAGAGAGATCAATAGAGAAGGAGGTGTTATCAGAAGAGACACTGAAAGTACGATGGGAGAGGTTATTTATGTGAGGTTCTGGGTACTTGGGGGGGGGGAGGGGAGCTCCCTCAGTCTCCCAGGTCATGTGAAGCACTGTGCCAAGTTCTAACCTAGATGCTACATACTGTATGGTGACTGCTGGCCTGCTACGCAAAGTAGTGCTAATTCTAACAGAAAGTTACAATTGTTGTGTGGCTGGCAAAGCAGTTTGTGTACTGGTTGGTTTGGACCCCGACACAAGATGGTCAAAAACAAATGATACATATGAAGTCATTGTATAATGTGGGCAATGAGATGTTGATTATGATGATGCTACTAGACAATGTGGCAATGGTAGAACCAAATAAAGTCGTGTCCTCCTGACCACCTGTGGGTTACGGAGATGGAATGGAGATGGATAGATTTATAAGGACATACATATATTCAACAAGCCAAGCACTGTGCCAACCTAAATGTTATACTGGTGGCCAGCCAAGAGCCAAGTCCAACCTAGAAACAATAATAATAATTATAATAATAACAATAATAATAACTTTATCTACATAACACTTTCCTGCCAATGAGACTCAAAACACTTCACAGTTACAAAAAGGGAAAAATAAGAAAACATTTAAGGTTATAAACAAGACCATACACAAGGAAAGATACAATACAGGATGGGACAGAACTTTAGCTACTAAATGCCAGACAGGTTGTGGTTCATGAACTAAATGTCTGGGTAAACAGGTACAGTAGGTCTTGAGCCTGTGTTTATAGATTTTCAGTGGCGGGACCTCTTGAACTGTATGAGACAGACTATTCCAAAGAGTGGGTGCATGGTGGCTAAAAGCTCAGGCTCCAATGAAAGTCAAAGAGATTCTGGGAACTGTTAGGAGTCCTTCATCTGCAGATCGAAGTGACGACGAAAAAAATCAATGAGATAGGGGGGCATGCATGGTCACCCCTGCCCCAAGGGAAGTGTATGGAGACAAGGAATAAAATACGGCAATCCGGTGTCAGCTTGATGTTAAGCCCTGGACAAGCCGCACTCCCATCGGTTTAGGTGCTCCATGCGTCCCGCTGGTGTTACGACACAGTTTGGTATCTTTTAGATTTATTACCACATTCTTAGGCAGCATGAGCTCTTCTCCAACATGGGTGACTGTGCCTTCACATACTAGGAATGGAGACTATACAGTAACTTCCATGGGTTTCCATGCAAAAAGTAATTCTGTGTAATACGCAATAGTCTATTTATTTTTGCTACACATTTTTGCTGACTAGTGCTTGCTTAATCGGCTTTCCTGTATTTCATGTATGTTTTCAAACAAGGGAAAAAGGAATGAAGATGGGGGACACACGGATTTCCAAAATAAAAAGATTCATTGAAGCATACACAACGTTCGAAATGCCAAAGTCAAGCCCGTTTTTGCACTTGACAAAGACGTAGGGTCGAAACGTTGGTGTAGCTTTAAAAATCTTTTATTTTGGTAAATTCCGTGTGCCCTATCTTTATTCCTTTGTTGATGCCGCTGGATGTACACAGCCAATCGTACTTGAGAGCACACGGTAATTGTAATCACTCTTTATCATTTGTGGTGTGCAGCCATATTTACTCTTTGTGGTTATAACTTTGTTTAATAACAGGCAAAACATTTTAACGTTCCAATTTAGCATGAGTTTTTTGAAGTCAAAAAGAATAGAAAGAAAATGACAACAGAAGAAAATATTAGTTTGATATATTCCATACATGTGTTTTGTTGAATTGTTTTGTAGCTGCCTCTCTTGACATTCTCAAATCATAAACTGATATTGTGGGGGTAATAGGTTCAAAAGAACATTGTTCAGGAAGCTGAGGTGCATGGATAAAAATAAGTGTCAATTTATATCAGTATTATATCTTACATAGTACTCGCTCTGAATATTAAATGATGAGACTAATCAAACAAAATTCATCCGTGTCATCAAGGAAATGGTTTATGTTTACACATTAGTTAGACACACTGTGGGAATTATTAATAACATGGAGAGAATATTCCCATCTCTGAACTACTTATAACAATCCATTCTCAGAGTTTAAGGTTTTCAGGATTATGCAGCGTAATACCATGTACAGCCCTTGTAGGGAGAATTGAACCCGGTAATTACAGAGACCTAGAATGGCGACCTAAGCAGCTAATCATATATAATTTTTAAATCTTAAACATGTATCAAAGAGGAACTTTCCAAAAAAGTGGGCATCCCTTGCCATTGACTAGTGGGGGGCACTCGTTGATAGAAAAGGAGGCCAGTTTAATCTTCCATCTGTATGGATAATTGGGTTATTACAATGTGGAATATTTCTAACATACTGATTCATAAACGTATCAACCACTGCTCCCGGCGCACAGACACCTTACAGCTAGAGATGGACGAAATTCACGAAATACGTTCCTGGATTTTGCTATGTAACCCCAAAATTCCGTTTTGCCAGTGTTAAAATCGCAAATGGATTTGGCGCGGTTTCAATCTGTGTGGATTCATCACAAAACATGCCAACGGAACAACCGGTGGACTTATTTTGTAGAATCCAATCTGCGGATTCGGCACTACATTGGTAATTCTTAAGAATTTTAAAGAATCACACACAACGGATTGATGAATCCGCAGATTGTATTCTTACAAATATGTCCGGGTTGCGGAATACACAGAGTGTATTGGTAATAATAAAAAAAATATGTCACTCTACTTAAAGCCATTTCACATAACTAACGCAATGATGGTGTTTTTATGGTCCTGGAAGATGTCTATATGAGTACTAGCACTTCGTAATATCGTAATTGACAGGACTATGCATATGTGGACAGTTCTATCAAGGTAATGTTTGTGCTAAAAAAGAAAAGAAAATGTCGGAGCCCGCTCACACATCACGCAATACGAATTATAGTCACGCAGACCTCTCTTAATAACATACAGTGCTACGTATTTACCTTTCACTAGTTGGGCAATGTGTTCCAACATCAGTCAATTCGATTGATTGTTTGTCCGACCTCGACAAAATTAGATGGATTTTTTTTAATATTCACAAACACCATCCAAATTTGCATCTTCGTGGTTTCCATAAAAGCGAAAAGCATGCATATCCAAATATTTTATTTTGCTTGTTTAACCTGAAAAAAAATTGAGAAAATTTGGAATAGGTTGCAATGGCGTAGCTTTGCACCCAAATATTTTACCTTATTGTGATCTGAAAATATTTTATTAACTTTCATGTGACGCAATAACAAAATAGTCTTTTTAATCCATTGACTTGAAATTGGAGAGGGAGCAGGCGTGGTGGCTAGATTACTCAGCAGGAGATTTTGTTCTTTTGTTTTTATGGCATAGGAAGGGGTAGGAGGGTGTTCGGTGCCCCTCCAATGACACTGAGGAGGAATTTTCTAGAGGACTTAGGGCTCATGCAGTAACCCGAAAAAGTTGCTCTCGCCAAGTGTTCCTTATGGCATGATTTTGTCGATTTTTCCATCGCCGTATGCAATAAGTGTCAAAATCCCTTCCGAATCAAGCCGAAACATTTGTTCCCATATGGCGATGATTTTCCTGATCAGGACAACACAGTGTATCAGCTATCACATATGGCAACTAAGTATTAGGTTCGCTAATGAACTTCTTTCTGAATCTGCCGAAGCAAGCATGTTTTTGATTGAGCAAGCCCTTTAAAGGCAGTGTGTATTTTTATTTCTATTCTGAGTTGTTGGTTAGAGAGGAGAGAGAGCACACAGAGCTGGGGATTGCATATTTCATATTGACAGAGAGAGTTGCTGTGTATTGTGATAGTTTTGTCCAGTGTGTTTGTTTAACATCTTTGTGTTGTTTCAGTTTGTAAGTGTTCAGTGCGATTGTGTTTAAATTTCTTTTCTGTTTTGTGAGTGCTATAGGTAGGCCGAAAGGTGTGGGAGGAGTGATGCTTGTGTAGTGGTACTGGTAGTCGTGTGAGTATGCGTCTGAGTGAAGTAGGATTCAGGGGAGTGCTGTTGCTGCTAGTGCGAGTGGTGTTGCTGGGAGTGCAAGTGGTGTTGCTGTGAGTGCGAGTGCTGGTGTGGGGCTCTGTTGCTTGGTGCTGCTGGGGGGTCTGTTGCTGGTGCTGCTGGGGGTGTCTGTTGCTGTGCTGCTGGGGTGTCTGTTGCTGGTGCTGCTGGGGTGTCTGTTCTGGTGCTACTGGGGTGTTGTGGTGGGTGTGGTGTGCGTGGCCGCTTTGGAGTCTCTTCCATTGGAATGGCAACAAAAGAAAACAGCGCACAACGCCAAATAGTGAAGCAGTAATATTATGTAATTATAATATATAGTATATAACTGCGTACATCAAATTGATAAAATTGGTGCATTAGTGGATACCACACTGTTACACGCTCATTAGTGTAACAGGAAGGTCTGAATGCTTGTCTTTCTCTGCAGGAGCCTCTGCAATGGTTCTGGGCTGAATGTTTCCTGCACTCCTCAGCTACAGGACGTCACTCCCAGAGGGGGTTCCTTTAAACAGCCAAGCTTCGCTGCAGATTCAGATACTTAGTGGGACAGCTCCTCATCCGATGATGTGCCGCTCCAGGGGGATTTCCCCTTGAGTGACACCGTCTCTCCTGCAGCTGATCACTGCTCGATAAGGCCACTCAGACTTACAGCAGTCTGAGCCGTTGGAGTGGCCTCGGCACACAGTCCCGCTAAGCAGACGCCAAACCGCAGCTTGCAGGGCACTCTAGCGGCCACGATGCGCTCCGTCACGTGGTACTGCGTGACGGCGTCACAGTCCTCGCAGCGTGATGGGATCGGCGGGAAGGAGGAAACAAGTCCCTTAGAGTCTCTTAATAGTCCAAATAACACCAACTAGCATAAATGTGATGTGAATAGCCGAGCGATCCATCAAGAATAATAGCAGATATATGGCATAGAATAATAACATCAACGCGTTTCGTAGAACTCTTCCCTTAAGAAGTAGTTAGTTCTACGAAAACGCGTTGGATGTTATGATTCTATGCCATATATCGCTATTATTCATATACTGATTCGCTCTGCTATTCACATCACATTTTATGCTAGTTGGTGTTATTTGGACATTAAGAGACTCTAAGGACTTTTTCCTCCTTCCCGACCGCTTCCTCCATCACCGCTGCGGAGACTGTGCGTCATCACGCAGTACCACGTGACGGAGCGGCATCGTGGCACACTGAGAATGCCCCTGCCAGCTGCGGTTTGGCGTCCCGCTTAGCGGGACTGTGTGCCGAGCCACTCCAACGGCCCAGACTGCTTGTAAGTCTGAGTGGCCTTATCGAGCAGTGTATCAGCTGCAGGAGAGATGGGTCACTCAAGGGGAAATCCCCCTGGAGGCGGACACATCATCCGCTGAGGAGCGGTCCCACTGGTATCTGAATCTGCAGCGAAGCTTGGCTTTTTTAAAGGAAACCCCCTGCTGGAGTGACGGTCCTGCTAGCTGAGGAGTGCAGGAAACAATTCAGCCCCAGAATCATTGCAGAGGCTCCTGCAGAGAAAAGACAAGCATCAGACCTTCCTGTTACAGCTACTGAGCGGTAACAGTGTGGTATACACTAAACACCAATTTTACAATTTGATGTACGCAGATATTCCTATTAATTATAATTACATAATATTACTTGCTTCACTATTTGGGGTTGTGCGCTGTTTTCTTTTGTTTCTATTTCCTAGAGTGTTGGGGTTCTGAGCCACCCCCAGTGTTGTATAGCAGCAGACCCTTTATCAAGCCACACGGTTATGTGATTATATATTTTATTTTAAACACATATTGTCACTGTGGTTATTTTTGGTTATTTCACTATTTATATGGTTTAGAGTCACTGCAACTGTTCCCATATATAAGTACTAGTTAATATAGCGCACGGTTTTTTTTGTTTTTTCATCTTCCATTGAAGGAGAGTCCAGTCAGACAGCAGCCAAGCTCTGTGGGCGGACGTGGTCGGAAGAAACGTGTGGAGTGGCCACATATCTTGTTTCAATGAAGAGGAAAACAGAGTTCTTGTCACAGGGATTTGGAGCATATGACTCTCGTATGGCATTTATAGGTAAGTCAATCTGCATTGTATTGTCAAATACATTTTATCCTATCTCATGTACATGTGTTAATATCAACTATTAATCTCTAATATCTATCAATAAAGTTAATGTTACAAACCAATCCCATCCTTCATTCTTTTAACGACCATAACAATCAGTCCAAAAAGTTGCCAATGTTCATAGAATATTCATGCAAAGCTTCCTTAGATTTGTATGTTTCCACGTAATGCTCATGTGGTACCATATTCACCTAAACCTCATGTTATGTATCTCTTTGAAACACGTAGCAGTTTTGGAAAATGTCCTTTCTATTAAACTAGTAAGGCATATATGTTTTATGTCTTTAAAGACGGACAAGTTCAGACTCCAGAAAAAGAAATGTGGGACCAAATAACATTGTCTGTGTCTGCGTGTCGGAATCATGTCAGGGACCGCACGAATTGTCGGAAGAGATTTGATGATATCAAGCGAATTTAAAAAAAAAAAATCAAGCACAACGGATGCATGTCTTATCCTTGCCACTGGAGGTGGGCCGCCACACAGCTCTAGATGTTAACTACCATGGAGGAGCAATGGTGAAAATTTCTTCCTGTCATCGTGGAGGGTTTGGCAGAGGGACAGAGATATCGGAATTTATTCATCTCAATTTCCAGCCGGTGACAAATGTACGTACTACGCGTGTCGTATTTTACAGTTTGTTATCTATTTCGCTGAACGTATTCTTTGTTCAAAATATAAGCATACCTCATATATACTGCTGCGACACACTTTATTACCAAATACCAGTTTGTACCTGCAGATACCTGGAATGCGACGCTACCTCACCTCTGACAAGCCGCGTTGCGTTTGCCTCCCAGTCACGGTTCATGCCGGCTGGACGGGCGGCTGATCTGTTAAATGATAATGACAGGATTTAATAGGCTGCAATGCTTCGCGTGTCCACCAGATGGCATAAATCATGAATTGTATTCAGTATAATATGATACAGTACTGTTTATACCACGTAATATATAAATATATATATATATATATATATACTGTATAACACAAACCCCTATAACCCTAACATTACAATACTGTACACATACAGTACTGTATATGCACATACATAAATGATACTATGGGCCGGCGGGGGAGATGTGTTTGCAGCAGAGAGAGATCCGCTGCTCTCTCTCTGCGCAAACATTGCACATTAAAAATATTATTTTAAATACATTTTATTATAGTGTAATGTGAAGGGGGTCTCGGAGCTGAACCCCGCACTGGTTTCAGGTCTGGGACCCCCTGATCCCCGAGATACAGACCCCTTTATGAGGTGCTGGTATCCGCTGCGTTTCAAGGTCCTCACCTCGTGATCGCGGCCGTAAACCAGACAGAGCAGAGGGATACCGACACCCCTAAAGGGGGCCTGTATCTCGGGGAGAAATGGGTCCCCGACCTAAAACCACAGCGGTTTTCTGCTCCGGAGACCCTCTGCACATGTACAGTATCAATAAAACACAACAGTATACAGTATAAATAAACACTCGTTCTTTACCTTAGGGCTATGCGCTATGGTAAAGAAGCAGCATTTCTGTATTTTAATAATATTGTACAGTGAGCAGGGGGTTCCCTGAGCCAGAAATTAATGCTCAGGACCCCCTCTCCTCACAATATTATTAAAAATACAGAAATGCTGCTTCAATTACCTAGCGGATCAGCCGCTAAGGCAATGAAGGGGTTAACTCACCGTGCCCGCTTTATGGGGTAGCGGGGTGGGTGAAGGGGGTATTTGTGCCTTGGTGTGAGGTTAGGGCTTGCGGGGGGGTTGCGGTGCACTTAACCCTTCAGGCCGTAGCAGTTAATACCGTTACGGTCATGAAGGGGTTCAGCCTCCCGCTACCCTCCGCAAGCCTAAACGCCACCGTTGGGGCTAATACCCCCTTCACCCACCCCATACCACAAAAAAAACATACACAACAGCAGCCCACCGAATAATAATAAATCTAAATAAAAATAATGACTATAATAAATACATTTGAAATACATTTTATTTATAGTGTAGATTGTGCAGGGGGTCTCCGGAGCTGAACCAGCACGGTTTCAGGTAGGGACCCCCCTCCCCGAGATACAGCCCCCTTTATAGGGTTGCCTTTATCCCTCTGCTTGGTTTAAAGTCCGTCACGTGCACGCGGGCTGTAACCAAAGAGGGATAACGGACCCCCTAAAGGGGCCTTGTACTCAGGGAGCAGGGGGTCCCCAGACCTAAACCACAGCTGTCAGCTCGGAGACCTCTGCCACATCTACACTATCAATAAAAATGTATTTAATGTATATTTATTTATATTCATTTATTTATTTATTTATTTAGATTTATTGTATAATTGTGCTGCTTCTGCGTGTGTGAATGTTTTTTATGTGGGTATGGGGGTGGGTGAAGGGGGATTAGCCCCCACTGTGGTGTTTAGGGCTTGCGGGGGGTAGCGGTGCAATTAACCCCTTCACGACCGTAGCGATATTACTGCTACAGGTCGTGAAGGGGTTAAGTGCACCCGCAACCCCCGGCAAGTCTAAACTCACCCAAGGGCCAAAACACCCCCTTCACCCTCCCGCTACCACAATAAAAAATTCACGCACAGCAGCCCCACACATAATAAATAAATCTAAATAAATAAATAAATACATGAGAGAAATAAATATATACTGTTATATAACTTGTAGATACAGTAGTATAGATAATAACAATCCCTATACATATACAGTTATACTGTGTATATAATACTGTTATATATAATCATAATATAATATATATATATAAGGTATAAGTAACGTGTTAGCCGAGCTTCAATAATCAAAATAAATAGTGATACCGTTCTGTGGCTAACGAAATGCTTTATTTGTGCGAGCTTTCGAGATACACTTGATCTCTTCTTCCAGCGTATGTTACAATGAATGAAGCAAGGAGTACTAAAACAGTGGTCTCTTGGAATGTTATCTGTGCTGGTCTTCCCCCGTGTGGATGAGAAATTCATGGCTTGGAGGTGTCAAGGGTACTGAAAGCAAGTGAAGAAGAGTGTAGTGTTATCAGTGTGAATAAAAATGAATGGAGAGCCCACAGATAAACTGGCTCTACAAAGGTGTGGGGAGGAGAGGGGATAAATGTGTGGGGGTGGGTGTGGAAATGTGAGAGTTTGTAGCACAACTAAAGTGTGTGTGGATACTATGTGGTCCTATTGGTGTTAGGGATGGAAAATAAGGAGTATTAGTATGTGTGAGAGACAGCTGTGTGTGCATACATATAGCACAGTACATACATGGCCTTAGCGCTCATGGAAGAGAGTTCGCTAGTGTCAGTAATGACTCATAAAATTTCGATCTCTGTTTAGGCCACTTAAGTGTCCAAGATGCAAACTGCTGCGCAATGCTCTACACACGGACACAATACAAATACCACACAAGATCGGGAATACAAAATCAGAGGAGGGTTCACCTGTTCCTCCAGCAATGTCGTGTACCTCATCATGTGCATGAAATGCCCAGGGGGCTGCTACTACATAGGTGAGACAGGACAGGGGCTAAACAAGAGATGAACCTGCATCGCCACAGACATCACAACGCGAACAAGAGACAGTCTGTTGGGCGAACATTTCTTCACTCTGGCCACTAAGATGAACGATCTGAGGGTTGCCATACTCAAAGGTAATCTTAAAACCCTGAAAGAGGAGACGGTTGCATGAATACAAATTTATGCAACTGTTCGGGACACTTATCAGTGGCCTAAACAGAGATCGAAATTTTATGAGTATTACTGACACTGCGAACTCTCTTCCATGAGCGCTAAAGGCCATGTATGTACATACTGTGCTATATGTATGCCACACAAGCTGTCTCTCACAATACTAATACTCCTTATTTTTCCATCCCTATACACATAGGGACCACCATAGTATCCACACACACTTTTAGGTTGCTACAAAACTCTCACATTTCCCACACCCACCACACCATTTATCCCCTCTCACCACACACACCTTGTGGTAGAGCACAGTTTAACTGTGGGCCTCTCCATTCATTTTTATTCACACTGATACACATACACACTCTTTCTTCACTGCTTCAGTTACCCTTTGACACCTCCAGCCATAAATCTCATCCACACGGGGCACGGGGGAAGGACCAGCACAGATAACTCCAAGAGACACTGTTTTATAAATCCTTGCTTCATTCATTGTAACATCCGCCAGAAGAAGAGATCACTTATCTCGAAAGCTCGCACAAATAAAGCATTTCGTTAGCCACAGAACGGTATCATCTATTATTTTTTGATTATATATATATATTATATATATCATATACACACAGTATATACACACACATGGTTATCAAATCATACTGTCCTACAAATCACGCTTCTCCATACAGCACATAATAATAATCCATTTAATAATCCTAACTGATCTTACATATAAAACATAACCACCAATCCACACAGTAATTGCATTACATTGTATAAATGATGCAATAAAATCTATGCACATTTACATTCTGCAAATATGTTAACATATCATTAGCTACTGTACCAGTAAATACAACACTTCCAAACAAGTCAACTATTTTAACCAATCAATAAACACAAAATCAATATACAGTATACTGTAAGTACCAACCAGAAACACAATTTAAAACCAAAGCTACCCTTACAATACCAAGGATTAATCTTATCTAATTGTAAAAAACAGTATACTTATACACACATTGAAGCATTGCATAAAAGACAACAGTACAGTACATCCCCTGTATCTCCCTGCTTCAGTGTAATCTGTTTAAGCCCCCTCCCCCTAATGTATCTGTTAAACAGATTACAACTGAAGGCAGAGAGATTTAAAGCCCCCTCCCCCTAATGTTTCTGTTAAACAGATTACACTGAAGGCAGAGAGATTAACAGAAACATTAGGGAGGGGGAGGGGGCTTTAACAGATTACACTGAAGGCAGAGAGATTTAAGCCCCCTCCCCCCTAATGTTCTGTTAAATCTCCCTCCTGCCTGCATGCTGTGAGTGCAGTGTATGTAAATGTGGGGAGGGGGGGGGACCCATGTGTCATACTGTGAGGTCTAACCACCCTCACCCCCTACCACATATACCGTTACCACACCCCCCCCATCCTGGCCATGGCCCCCCGCTTCTGCAAAACAGACACAAAATTAAAACATCCAAAGTAATGTCCCCTAACCCCTTAATCCCCATAGCGGTTATTAACCCGCTACAGTCATTAAGGGGTTAACCCCCCTCACCCACCACTCCTGGGATGCCTACATACCCTCCCACACTAACCCCCCTCCCACCCGTGAGGCCTAACCACCCAGTCAGTACCCAAAGGGAGGTACCCACATACCGTGGGGAACCCCCCCCCGACCCCCAGTACCCACAATAAAAACGTACAATGACCCACAATAAACAGCACTTATATTTATTAAATACATACCACCCCCTGTGCCCGCCCCCATAATACAAGATTTATTCTTTTACATACAGGGTTCATAACGCAGCCCTACGCGAGTCCCCGGTGGGTCGCAGGGCACCTGGACAGACCTACAGTTTACCAGCAGCCCTTTTTACACAGGTTGTGGAGGCCTGTGGTGGATCCTGCCAGCACCATGGCCCCCAGGTGGTCTCCTTGGGCACCGTGGGCCACAATTGTCCCCACGTAGGCCCAAAGATGTCTGGAGCCCGGGTCAGACCCACAGGTGTCTGCGGGGCCTCGGTGGTTCCCTCGGGGTCTGGGGAACTCACGGTTGCTCACTACGGTCCGCAGTGCCCCCACAGAAGTGAGACCACACATCATCATCCCCGCACCTACGGGTCGCTTGCGCCCCACAAGAAGTGGGACCACACATCGTCATCACCCGCAGACTACGGGTCCGCGGTGCCCCACAGAAGTGGGACCACACATCATCATCCCCATGTGTCACCCGTGGAACCACCAGCCTGATACCCGAAGAAATACCCACAGGTGGTCTCCAGAGTCCCACGCAGAACCACGGAACCAACCCTGAATGTAAAAAAATAAACGCTGGCCTATACATTCAATACAAACACCCTCCCCCCCCCCCCACCTACAGTACAATAATGTGCAAAATAACTTATCCAGATATGGATAATAGATTAATTGCCCATTATTAAAACATTAACTAGCATATACAAATAATAAAGTCACTACGACCTCATCAATACGAATGTCCATCGCCGGCGCTTCCTTCTCTTGGCCATACAAGACATAGCCATACCAAGCCAATCTTGCAAGTACATTCAGATATCAATTAACCCTTAAACACCTTATCGGATATAAGCAAAGGTGATTAAGGGGTTAAGCCACACAGCCCGATACCCACCCTTCCCCATGAATTGTACTGTGGCTTCATCATGCAAGTATTGTATTGTATTATGTCTTATTTATATAGCGCCATTAGTGTACATAGCGCTTCACAGTAGTAATACATGTGGTAATCAAATAAATCAGTATATAAAATAACAGATCATGGGAAAATGTGCTTTAGACATAAAAGTAACATTTCGGAAGAGGAGTCCCTGCCTCGAGGAGCTTACAGTCTAATTGGTAGGTGGGAGAACGTACAGAGACAGTAGGAGGGAGTTCTGTAGTGCGTCTGCAGGGGGCCAGCATTATGTATCGTGTTGAATATCCACAGTGCTATTCATGCTTCTTTAAGCAAGTGTGTCTTAAGGTTGGGTCTTAAAGGTGGATAGAGAGGGTGCTAGTCGGGTACTGAGGGAAGGGCATTCCAGAGGTGTGGGGCAGTCAGTGAAAAAGGTTTAAGGCGGAATAGGGATTTAGATACAAGGGGGTAGAAGAAGACATCCTTGAAGAACGCAAGAGTCTGGATGGTGCATAACGAGAAATTAGGGCTGAGATGTAAGGCAGGGCAGAAGAGTGTAAAGCTTTAAAAGTGAGGAGAAGAATGGAGTGTGAGATGCGGATTTGATCGGAAGCAGGAAGGGATTCACGAGGGGAGATGCTGAGACAGATCTGAGGAAAGAGTAGAGTGATTCTGGCAGCAGCGTTTAGGAAATGATTGTAGGGAGACAGGTGAGAGGCAGGAAGGCCGGACAGCAGAGGTTATATTATCAAGACGGGAGAGAAGAAGGCCTGAGTCAGAGTTTTAGCAGTCGTGCAACAAGGAAAGGCCGTATCTTTGTTATATTGCGAGGAAAAAGCGACAGGTTTTACATATGTTTTGAATGTGAGAAGCGAATGGAGAGAGGAGTCATGTGTGACCCCAGGCAGCGTGCTGGACTACCGGATGAATGACGTATGGAAGGAGGTATTAGGCCAGGTTTGGGTGGAAGTATGAGGAGCTCTGTTTTTGCCATGTTGAGTTATAGGGCGGAGGGCCATCCAGGATTATTAGCAGAGAGAACATTCAGAAACTTTGGTTGTATAGCAGTTGTAAAGATCGGGTGTTGAAAAGTACATTTGTGTGTCGTCAGCATAGAGGTGATATTTAAACCCAAAAGTTGTTATTAGGTCACCAGAGAGAGTGTGTACAGAGAAAGAGAAGAGGTCCCTTACATAGCCCTGGGGTACCCCCACAGAGATCAATAGAGAAGGAGGTGTTATCAGAAGAGACACTGAAAGTACGATGAGAGGTTATTTATGTGAGGTTCTGGGTACTTGGGGGGGGGAGGGGAGCTCCCTCAGTCTCCCGGTCATGTGAAGCACTGTGCCAAGTTCTAACCTAGATGCTACATACTGTATGGTGACTGCTGGCCTGCTACGCAAAGTATGCTAATTCTAACAGAAAGTTACAATTGTTGTGTGGCTGGCAAAGCAGTTTGTGTACTGGTTGGTTGGACCCCGACACAAGATGGTCAAAACAAATGATACATATGAAGTCATTGTATAATGTGGCAATGAGATGTTGATTATGATGATGCTACTAGACAATGTGGCAATGGTAGAACCAATAAAGTCGTGTCCTCCTGACCACCTGGTGGTTACGGAGATGGAATGGAGATGGATAGATTTATAAGGACATACATATATTCAACAAGCCAAGCACTGTGCCAACCTAAATGTTATACTGGTGGCCAGCCAAGAGCCAAGTCCAACCTAGAAACAATAATAATATTATAATAATAACAATAATAATAACTTTATCACATAACACTTTCCTGCCAATGAGACTCAAAACACTTCACAGTTAAAAAGGGAAAAATAAGAAAACATTTAAGTTATAAAACAGAGCAAACAAAGGAAAGATATATATATATATATATATATATATATATTATATAGATAGATTATATATATAATATATA
Organism: Ascaphus truei; assembly: GCA_036426205.1. Taxonomy (NCBI): domain Eukaryota; kingdom Metazoa; phylum Chordata; class Amphibia; order Anura; family Ascaphidae; genus Ascaphus; species Ascaphus truei. The sequence continues at coordinate 112,613,948 of CM071569.1, forward strand.
TATAGAATATATTTATGTATTTATCTATTTTATTATTATATCTCATATATCTATATATATAATATATCTTTCCTTGTGTTTGCTTTTGTTTATACTTAAATGTTTTCTTATGTTCTTATGTCTGGCAGTTATACTGTAGCTACAGTACTGTTCCATCCTATATTATATATATATATATATATAATATATATATATATATATATATATATATATATATATTATATATATATATATATAATATATATATATATATATATAGGATGGAACAGTACTGTAGCTACAGTATTAACTGCCAGACTCGCTGTAGTTTATT